>VXBJ01006692.1:2389908-2453394 GCA_013400055.1 Nycticryphes semicollaris
TATTCAGAGCCAAGCTCTTTTTAGTGACAAGTATTTTTATATTTTGTAATTAAATTCCAGAGAACAAATTCTTGTCTCTCTGACCCTATCCAAAATGTTTTCTTAAAAGAAACCAGTTGATTTTGGGGGTTGAGAGTGCCTTTAACAAGTATTTGTATTTTTACTCAGATTAGTAAGTCAAGCACATGCATAATTATCTGCTGGTAGTTCTTTTTCCTTCAGCAGCCTCTTGAAACCCTCATCTCATTTTTGTGAGGACACGTCAGACAGTCTCTCTCCATCTTACTTGAGTGTAATGCAATTTAATGCAGGTCATGCAATCTAAGAAGAGCAGCTACATTTTCTGTTCTGCCTAACACTGACGAGGCCTTTTGAGATAAGGAAATTGAAAATTTCCTATGATATTTGTGCCTTTTCATTAGAAAGGTAGTTTATTCCAGCCCCAGAAGCTTGCCGCCCACAACTTCTGTGTTAGCATTTGGGGTTTTGTAGCAAAAGGAGTGAGGGGGAAAAAAACAAGGCATAAATGCAATTGTGTTAGATAAAACTGCCAGTAGAAGGGCAAAAGCGATCTCACATGATGTCAGAGAGTAACACTGTTGTCTTTGCTGTCCAATTTACGGAAAAATGCTGAAATGGAGTTCCTGGTCCAGTGCAGTGTCTTCATTTATCAGTATGACTTTCCCTCCTGCATTAGGGCAATTTGAGAAACATGTTTTCCTGCAGAGCAAATTTTGAGACTTTCAAAAATACTAAATCTATTTATCAGTCTAATCTATTGCTATCTTTCTCAAAAGCCTTTTTGTATAAACAGTGTTCAACCATCTCTTTTCATTCAAAGCCGCTTATCCTATCCTAATCAGGTTTTCCATATGTACAACTTGGCAAGTATTTTATATTAAGGGATAAATTAACCAACAAACATAAAGAGAAAATAGTAAGTTCTCTTCTCTAGAGAGTTCACTGAATGTGAAAAGAAGATTAATGATATCTTCTTTTTTCTACACTTGAAGGTGAAAAAGCTGAATTTATTTATAGGACTGTTTGTTTATGAAGAAAGAACTACTGGGGGAAAGACTGCATTAAAAAAAGAAAAGGATTTTTTTCTATTTGTTTCTGCATACTAACCTCCTAATATTTTTTTTTCTTTTGCAAGTGGCCTCTGACTCCATGCCAATGCTCTTCACCCCACACTGATAAACACCCTCATACACTGAAGAGTTCTGTTCTGGGTGCTACATCCTTGAGCAAGAGACAGGATCTCTGGAGCCCAGAGCCCAAAAGTGCCCTCCATGTATGAGCAGTGATTGCCCAGATTCTGTATTTCAGGTACAGAAAGGTAACAGTCAGATGGAGGTGCTAAAAGCTAGATATAAACTCTGTGTGTCTGATTCCCCAATAGGTTATTTTTTTGGACTAGGTAGGATGACTGTTTAATCATTCAGTAGGCTCTCATTAAAGCATATTTGGAAGTCCTGATGTTTCATTAGCCAATACAAACAGCATTATTACTGTCTTCCTACTGCTTCCTGCTCCTTCTCCCCTGTTGCATCTTAATCCTATTTATGTCCTGGGCTCTAAGCATCAGGCATATATCCATATGTATCTGTGGAATGCCAAAATATCATGAGTAACTTTTCTGCTTTGACTTAGGTTCTGGCATAATATAAAAAATGTATGATGATATTAGCTCCCAGCTCCTTCTTTTGAGAATTGGGTAGGTGCATTCGTTCATCCTCTATGGGCAGTTATCATCAATTTATAATTAGGCTCAGCTACTTCACTGTAGGATTCTGTGCAGTTTTCCAGCTGGCATATAAACAATACTTTCTTAATATTCTCAGAAATCACATCTTTCTCTCCCTGAGGTATTTCATTAACACATCACCCTCATTTTTTCTAGGATAGCCCAAATCTACACTTTTATGTTTACAGAAGTTGTTGGATAAACCTAACACAGGGACTTGAAGGGTAGTGTAATTGCAATGTGAAGATCTAACATGCTGAAGTCTTAAAACTGGTAAAAATTCTGGTGTGAACCTATGCCCTTGTAAGGCAAGTTGTTCTCTGGAATTACCTGGAAGTCATTAAGGCACTTGTTATCCCATTAATCAAACGGGGTGGGTAGCACTATTCTCCTCACCATTTCCAGCGCTCATGCTTGGGTGAACGTGAGCAGTGAGCCAGCTGGGCTAGCTGTGATAATGAACAGCATTTTTAAGCAGTACACTTCATTTAATATTTTTTTATCCATAATTAAGTATGCTAAAATACCCAAATATAGTGGCAGTAAAGTGATATATACCATAGCTGTATGGTAACCAGCTTCAGGCAACAGGGAAAGATACTGTGCACTACCATGGAAGAATCCCAAGCGTACCTTATGGGATCAGGCAGCACCTGCATGTTGTTTTTGCTCACTGTGTTATCTGTTTGCAGCAATTGTTTTTAGGATATTAGGCTGAAAACTTTTTCCTATTTCCAACACAAATTTGTTTGCGTTCACATGGGACCACTCTGCCATTGTGACTAGCTGGATGCTGAATAGTATCTTTCTTTTCCAAATTGAGGTATTGCTCAACGGGAGCAAAGGAATTGGAATGCAAACTCATAGTTACCCAGTGGGAATGAGGAACTATTTCTTATCGTCTCTCTGCAATTTCAACTAAAGTGAAACTCCCTGGGTCTTATATGTAACTTCCATTATCTGTGCAGGGAAAGTCTTTGCTGCTTTCCCATAGTTGTGTTATTCTGCTAGGAGAGCTGTGAAAACATGGCTGTATTTATAGGCTTTTTAGACAAACATTTTCGCTGACTTGCCCCGGGTCTGCTTTGAGTTTAATTTGGAAGCCTTTCTAGCTCATAACTAATGAGGGTAAATGCCTCTGGTGTGAGGCAATTCTGTAGCAAAACACGAAGCTCCCTCCACATGAGAGCTGTAAGGTATGGTATTATGCCTTGTAGACATCCTTCAAGCTGTGCCAGTTTTTGCACAGTGCCTGCGTAAGATTGTGCATGTTATAACTGGGTTGGCCATGAAAAAGATTTCCATGTTAGTAAGAGGACAAGGTAAGGTCTGCTAGAAGCTTGTGCCAAGTAAACATCCTCGCTTTAAGTCTTCATTAGCAGGGAGATGTTGTGCAAGGGCTGTTCCAAAAATAACTCCTCTGCTCTTACTGCCCACGGACAGGGAGGCGCTGTTTAAATCTTAACTCGACAAGTCCTTTTTAAAAATCAATCATATACTAATCCCATTGAGCAGCTTGCAATGGATGGAGACATAGTCATTAATACATAGACATGAAAAAATACCCTGACACCTGCCCTGGGCTGCACTCAAAAGTTCATGTATAACAGCAGTACTCAGTTTAATGCTCGATTATTGTGAATACCCTGAAAACCTGGCATTTCCAGTGATCAGACATGCAAGTTAGGTGCTCCACACAGCCTTTTGCAGACTGCTGTTTTGCAAATCAGGCTCTACAATGCCAGAAGCAAGTCAGGAAAACAAGTGAGGCAAGGGGCAGCCTGGATGACTGCTTGTAAAACCCTTCTGTTGGAAACCGGCTCTGCGCCAGCTTTTCCTTTTCTATGAAGTTTTCCTTTCAGGTTTGGGTCCACTGTCTACCTCTGCCTCTTTTGAAGATTTTTTTCCTTTGAACATTGCATTCTTGCTTCACAGGGAAGCAGAGCCATGGGAGTACCAGCAAAAAAAAAAAATAAAAAATTGTAGCTCCAGCATCCAGAGTTCACTTCATCTGCTTCGAGCTCGCACATATTTAAACCCCTTACAAGCCCAGTCACTGCTGGCAGCAGTGGGTTTGCTAGTTCCCAGGTTTTTTGAGCATTAGAGGTATTATTAGGGCATCACCTACTTCTGCAAGAGGAGGAAATTACTTGGAAACTTATGTAGCAATTGCAACCTAATTTCCTTAAAAAGACAGAGAGGCTTTTTTCTTTCTTTTTTTTTTTTTCCCTTAAAAAAATTGGATCCCAGCTTGATAATGCCTAAGAAACCTCTGACACGCTTGCTGAGCTGGTTGAAATACATAAGCCTACATTAGATTCTCTGCAGGCGGCTTACAGAAACTTGAATCTGGAATATTGATTAGGTAAGAAGCGTGGCTGTGGAGAAAACCTGGTGATGTATAGCCATGTTTCACAGTCTAACCTTGCCCATCCGTGCTTCAGGTAACAAACCAAAGCACTCAAGTGCCTGTATTAGTGTTAGGGAGAGGCGCATTTTTTTCTTGAACATAATTTATCCTTTTTCTGCAACCCAGGTGCCCCATTTGGAGGGCTATGTCATGTCTTAGGCTGCACATCCACACCAGGTAAAGAAAAGGGAATTAAAACCTTTCCTATGCCAAATCCCCCTCTGGAGTGCATCAGACCATCATGTTCCCACACTGTGCCACTGATCAGCCCAGCCAGGTCCACTCAATGCTGTTGCTCGCCACCAGCACCTTTCCAAGCCTTCTTTTGCCCCTTGGAACACCAAAGGCTGGGCACCTTCCCAGTCTCTGGCAGGGGCATCTCTACATGCAGCACAAGAACCCTTGCTGAGGGCTGTCTCAAAGCCAAGCCTACTTTTGCGTCTTCCCTTTGTTTTCTCTGGGGGGAAGGGGAATCTGGTGCTTCCCAGCCAGCACACTGGAACATCTGCTTTTGGATCCTCCTGATCTTTAGCTGTGTGCTAAGTTGCTTGTGTTTTCAGGCGTATGTTGTTTAAATAAGACTATACACCTTTAGTAGACTCTACACGTGCAGAAGTGTACTTCTTTGGGGATGAAGTGTATTTTGGTATTTTGTAGCACATTTTCAGAAGTTGAAAACTGCAGGGAAAATGGAAGATATTGCAACTGCCCTGAGTGGTGGGTGCAAAACCAAAATCTCCCAACAGAGTCAGCAGTCTCAGAAGAGTTTCCCAGTGTGCCGTGGCTATGTACTGATGGCAAGAATATCTTCTGCCCAGAGTCCAGCAAGTCTGTGCTCCTTCTCTGAAATTCCCAGGTGCAGTGTAAATGCCCTGTGAAATGGGGAATTGCTACTTTTTTTCACTTTCAGAGCGAGATCAAAGCACAGAGAACATAAAGAAAGAATCGCAAGGTGTGTCTGAGCCTACATCTGCCTTTTAGGTATTAAAACTCATCACTTTTAACCCCTAGACTCATCTTTCAGGAGCCATTTTATCCCAGAGACAGCTGTGTTACTTTTCATGACTTTAGCAAAATAATAGCTTAGAACTGATTCTTGTTAGATGATTCAGCAGGCAAATAAAAGCATGTTTGATTTATCATATTATATTTGATATAATAGTTTGTAGTAAATTTGGTATTCCCTCCATTAATATTCTTACTAACACAACACAAGGACTAGACTCAAACTGGTGATTTCAGCTTGTGGCAATTAGGACATTCTGAAAATTATTTTGCTTACATGGCAGAAAATGAAAATTTTTTTTAAATATTTGGTTTGGTCAGTCAGATACATTTTGTTTTCATCCTTTTATCTTAAAGTTGGCATTGGTTAAATGACAATAAGGACAGAAACTGACAACCAGCTATTGAAAATTTTGCTTGCTGCCCATTTGAAAAATACTAATAAGCTATTAATGGGCCAGTTTGCACTCCAGCTGAGAACTGGTAAAAGGTTTAATTATTGAAATGCACTACTATTTAAAGAAAGAAGGGTACTTCAAAAGAGAAGGACAAAATATGCTATGGAAAATTAAGATATTGCCAAAATAAGACCTTTCCCTGTATGACCTGTGGGTCTAAGCTAGCCTGCTTTTTCAGCAGAGGTATATAGTGCTGGAAAGTCTGTGAACAGCTCTTTTAAAATAGGGAAGGGGATGAGTCTAAGGGACCGCATGCCTGTCATGGGTTTTCTGATTAATACTGTAAGATGGGCAGAAGACAGAGCACCTGATTTACACACATCCCAGGATCCCTCTGGAGGACAGGAGGGCTTTGTACAGACTTGGAGGGGAATGTGCTCCTTTGTGGCCACAGCAGAGACCACTACCCCAACTAAAAATTGAATCTCGAGCCTGAAGGCTGCACAAGCTGGGCAGTACATGCAACAACCTGCCCCGGGCGCCATGGCTGAGGTTGCTGCTAACTTCTCTGTACACCAGACGTCTCACTGGGAATTCGGTGGCAAAGTACATAGGTGATCAAACGGCTCAAATCCTAAAATGAACACATCACAACTACAAAGGCTCAGAGAGAGTAGCCCTGCTTTGGGTGTATTAAACCAATGATCTTTTCCTCAGGCTGTGGTGAGGGAGAGGCCAATTCTCTTCTTGATTTGTTGGTACAAACTTCTGAAGGCAGATCAGTGATAGCTGGTTCAAAACAGTGCTGTGTGTCTGCAGGGGTGGTTTAAAATAATTTTCCCTTCTGGTGAACAAAAAGAAAAATGATCTAATAATCTGCTATAGTATCTTTAAAAATCTGGTTTCTCTCTTTTCTGCCCTTCCAGGTGGTCCACTTTCTTTGTAAAATGAGATATTTTAACCCTCATCATAGACAGGGTTGCACAGACAACTGATCGTAGTTTTTATGTTTGCAGCATCATTTCATCACTTCATTTTATTAGCAGTGCTAACAGAATAAACTCAGAGATCATAATCTCTCCATTTCTCTGCTGACGCAACTATTACCCTGTGCTGGACGGGCTATTTGAGAAACCTTAAAATCAAAGAAAAAAAGGTAATCCTCCATGCAAATCACTGTCACTTGAACAACTTTGCTGCACAAACTATAATGCTGATGGAAACCCAGAGCAGAATTCAGACCGGTTTTAAGTACATGCGACTCATTCCTTCTGGAATAAACTCAGAGATCATAATCTCTCCATTTCTCTGCTGACGCAACTATTACCCTGTGCTGGACGGGCTATTTGAGAAACCTTAAAATCAAAGAAAAAAAGGTAATCCTCCATGCAAATCACTGTCACTTGAACAACTTTGCTGCACAAACTATAATGCTGATGGAAACCCAGAGCAGAATTCAGACCGGTTTTAAGTACATGCGACTCATTCCTTCTGCTCTGCCAAATCATCAAATGAGGAACACACAGGCACACAAAATGATTCATGCAGGAAATCCAGAATACTGCAGAATTCATCCCTCTGTGGTGACAAGCTCATTTTAGTTTCATGCATTCTATTTCCTATGCAAATAGCTTTCAAGGGAAAACACTGCTTCTGAGTTTATCCAGGTTACTTGGGCTGTTGTGCGAGTGACGTGCCTTGACACAAGCAAGAATTGGTGACTACAGCACAGTGTTTCATGAATTCAGGGATTCTGCATTACAAACCTTCAGCCTGGAGATGTCAGCGCTGCAGACACTGCTTACACGGGAGTCAAGTTTAAGTCAGGGAAGCATCTCCCTGAGGGACTACTGGGCTGAAGTCAACACAGGGCATCTGGATGAGGACCAGCAACAGGCTGGGCTGCCTCCATCTGTACTGGGGTTCAGTCTCATCAGAAAGGGAAAGTTCAGATATCAGAATAGACGTAGCAAGCATTCAGACATGCTGTGGATGGAGCAGGGTGAAGGCACATAGTCCTGCTGAGAGAGGGGAGAGTCACATCATGCAGCCAAAGAGCTTACAAGGCAAGGGACAGAGGGACCAAAGCCACCTCATCCCTTTTTCCTCCCTATTGTATGGATGAGAGAAATCAGTCCCACTCCTGAAGGACATCAAAGGCAGGTTTCCTTTGCTGCTCTCTGAGCCTGCACTTGGCTGTACCTTATTTTAAAAAGGTTGCAAGTCACTGAAAAGCAATTCAGGTAATGAAGAAAATGTAACTGTGCCTTAAAACTGACATTTGCCAGCATCCACATCTCCTCTTGAAATTCAGCACACTGTTAGTGAGAAATGAGTGAGCTGCGAGGCATAGAGAGTCTTTCTGGAGGGTGAGGCTGTGTGTGCTGGGTTCAAAGCCAAAGGGACAAGGGAAGCACTTGCTCTCATGGGTGCAGCAAACTTTGGTGCCAGCTCCTGGCTGCTGGCTCTCCCTCTCCCTGCTGGCAGAAAGGGAGCTCCACACCAATGTAGGCGCCAACACTTCAGTGTTATGGTAAAGGACAAAGTAACATGAACTTCCATGGCTCTTACACCAGTTTAATAAAATTCTGCTCATTTCTGGAGCAGAAACGTTGTGGCTCTTTGTGATGGAGCCCCGCCCCTACCAACCTCCTTTTTCTTTGTAAGAGTAATGTTTGGGGGAACAAAAGAATGGAAGCATAACCTGGATGCACCTGAGTAAGACAGACATTAAGTACAAATTAACAGAAAACAAAGTGGATTTTAAGTAGCATTTTAATCCATTTCTACTTGACTACATCTTTTGAAGGGCTGGTTTGACAGCTCTGAAGATAAAAGGCACAACACTTTTCAGAAACAGTACAAAGGCTTTTAAAAGGCTTTAAGAGCCTTTTAATCCTACTTTTGTGTTCTGACAATCTTCCTCGATTAAATACTTCCCCAGCATCAAAGATGCCCTTGGCACTGACAGGAGCTCTCTGTGGCACTTCTTCCCAGAACCCCCGCAGTCTTCCCCATGCTTTCAGGAGGGTTTGTCTGCTGAATCTTGTGGGTTTGCTCAGTGGGGGAGAGAGGTGTGAGCAACAGGCTTGGCTTTTGTTTTATTTTGGGGTTGGTTTTTTTTCAGGCACCAGAACACCCCTAAGGGTAATTTTTCCTGCAGGTTTTGCGGTCCTCACTCCTTCTCCCCTTGGCATCTGTTTGGCCGATGCTCACCGGTGTTTCTCACCATCACTCCTTCTTGTACCTGCGCTATCCACAATCAATTTGATAAACAGCTGACACAGAAGTGCATAATAATATTGTTTTTCTGAAATGCTTTTGTTTCCCTCTTTTAGTCCCACGGCAAGTTTTTCTGACTGTAGTCTGTTGCAGGGTAGGGCAAAAAATGGTAGGAAAGGCCTGTGACCCCTGGAGATACCAGGGGGGGAGACAACAGTAACTCTTCCATATGGCTTCTTTCTGCTTCAGCCAGTGCACAGCAACTGTGCAAATGGGCAGCTGAAGGTAAGTGAGAGGAGAAAAGGAAGCCAGATTACAAAAATAAAGGCAGTTTCTCCTTGGGGATGATCTCATATCTGAAGAACTGAACTCTCACTTCCTTGTCCTTTGTCTTCTGCTGCTTGTTACCAGTGTTGTCACACAGATGTCAGGAAGGAAACAGAACAAAACAATTTTAGGGAGAGATAAGGTTACTTGCAAATATCTGAGATTGTTAGCAGGAATCATCATTCTCTTTCTCTGTTAAGTTTTTAACAGCACCTTCTTAGCATAACCTAAAAATGAAGGAAATATCTGAGGAAGGTTGGGTTCCTCCTGGTTGCTTAAAAGTAGCAACAGAGACTCATCTCAGAGCAGCTATTTAGCTAGGACCCTCTTCACACAGAAGAGATGCATTTCAGCTTCTGTCAAAACCAGTCCTAAAGCCACAGACTTAGGACTATTTGCTCGAGACTCAGTTCCTGCAGCTGGCTTTGACTATGGTGGTACCTCCATGGCTGCACCCCACTACTGGCTCCTCAAGTCCCTCTGCAGGTGCGAGCAGAGACAGAAATGGGCTGTGCAAGATGAGGGACGAACTTCAGCATCTGTGAACAACTCAAACACACCAGCTGCTGGCTAAACATTGGAGGAAGATCTCCTCCTCCAAAGGCAGAAGGTTTTTGGTAGCAAAAACCGACCTCACAGCTGTGAAAGAAAGCCCAGGTCCACAATTATCTACAGCTCCTTGCGCATCACATCTGCCTGGAAAGAAAACGATGCTCTATTTTCTAAATGGTGCTCTATCAGAGTTTTCTACAGTTTTCTCTCCACAGAGAACCAGGGGAACCCAGAGGAGCACCACCCCGAGTTGTGCAGCGGCACCAGGGCGGTTCAGGGTACAGGTGCTTCAGGGACCAGGACCCACACGGGCTGCTGTGGTCGGGAGCTCTGGTCCGGGAGGCAGCGATGTATACAAGCCTTGCTGCCCTCACTGCCACAAGGCTCCTTGCTTGCCCCAGAAATAATGAGTAGTTCTCTTAAAAATACAAACCCCAGATTCCTGGTTTTTTCTGCATATCCCTGCAAGAGATTTATAGGCAGTTTTAGCCTTCAAAGTTTGGAAGATGGATTAAAAAAAAAATTAATTAATGAGAATTAGTGTCTAGATAACTCACATACTGAGATGTTTGCTCTCATTGTCAAAGGAAACTGAAATACCTTTAGACTGAAAATTACAGAATCTGGCCATGCCAAGCAGGTTATAGAGTGACCATAAACCAGAAACCAGTGCCTTGGTTTACAGGACAGGTTTTCTTTGCTTCTGGTGGACCTGGGCAATTTCACAGCAGCCAAAGACCCTGCTCCACAGCACCCTGTAATGCAAATGACAAACATGGGCTTGCAGCTCCTCTAATTTTCAGGCAGCCGTATTAGCCGAGCTGTAAGATTGAAACAGCAAGCCATGAGTGAAATTAGTGTACTGTGTTACAGGAAAAGCATTCAGGCTGACTGCAAGTGCTGTGCATAAGGAAGACACCATTCTCTCTCTTCTTCTCAGCAATTCTTTCTCTTTATACTCCATTTACGGTATATTAACTATTTATAAGAGATCACTTTAAATCCCCTTTGCAGTCAGCATGCGTACATCTCATCTGAAGACTCACGGCTATTTGTTGAGGCTCCATAGCCATGAAAACACACTGTGGGTAATTGTTGCTGTGAGGGTTTTGACTGAACAGGTAAAAGGTGTTTGTTTTAAGTGGCTTTACAAAAAAAAAAAAAAAANNNAAAGAGCTACCTTCTCTTATTTATGCGCAATCTAAATTCATTTAGGTAAGAATGATAACATGTCCTTGAGAAATAGATGCTAAACTGGGGAGGACCAACTGAATTTCATGTTTTGGAACTGGAAAATGACTTTTCGCTCATATTAAGAGACAACGTGGGTGCTGTGCCTGCAAGGAGCAGCGTGCAGTGTGGTACTGCACCCTGTTGGTCTGCTGTGTTATCGAAGCCCGAGTAAATTCTCAGTACAATGCAAGGCAATTGCTTTTATATTAAACCTTTCAGCCAAGCTGTCTCCAAATGCCACGTGGAGACAGGTGGGAAAGAAAGGGAAAGAAACTCACATCCTTGCAGAAAGAGTGTGACCTGCAAAGGTGAGAAGAAGAAGTTGGATTAGAAAAGCAGCCGAGATTGAAGTGCCCTCTCTCACTAGTTAGTGGGTAGAAGAAACAGAAAAAATAATGAGCAAGCAAGGAAAAGGGAAGAAGGTTTTCCTGCCACTTGTACAGAAGCAAGAAAAGAGTGACTCAAAAGCATGAGTCATATGGTTTGAACATCTGCAAAAGAGAGAGTTCAGAAGAACCTCAATGACATTTTGGGAACTTGGTGCCAGAACTCTAATTCCAGAAAAGGTGATAAAAAAGGTGTCTGATGAAGAAGGTGCCTGATTCAGTCTTATTGCCTGAATACATGGCCACTGAACTAATTTTAACATCAGAGTGGCCTCCTAGCAAAGTGGGAAGAACAGGCTTCCTGGAAGGGGGCCAAGGTGAAGGATGCAAGAGCCGAGGGGCTGGCAGGCTGCAGAAAAAGGCCATGTATACAGGGTCAGAGTGCCACAGTGAAGTGGTTAGCAGGATCAGAGAGATCATACATCTGACAAAACAAACCAGGTAGGGAGGTTCAGGGGCAGCTCCTCAGTTAAGACAGTTTTCTGCAGAGGAGCCTTGCCAGCCCACCCCACTGTGCTCTTATGCCATTGCCAGTACTTTACTGCTGAGTCAGGAAACTATGCATATTCATCGGGCAGTCTGTAAAAATAAACTCTTCCTGTTGAAGCCACTGATTCAGGGATTGCACAAGACTGTAACTTCATCTATGTGTTGGTCTTAACGACTCGTTCCCAATCCAGTCTTACTGGTTATCTCTGCTGTGCCATCACCTGCTTGGTGGGGACCTCACAGTCATTATGAGATCAGCCAGTGACTGTTACATCCTTGCTTGCTCTCATGCTGCCGCCCACCCTCCCCACCTACAGAGAACTGCCACAGATCCTGCTCCTGCTTGGCCCTTGCTTTAATTGGTCTTGGCCTGAACGATTTACCCTAACACCAAATAGGATAGAAATAGATCCCAAAGACAAGCAGCTGGCTCGAGTCACTTCTGGACTCGCATCTTAAGGGAATGGCTTTTAGGATGTTCATTTAGTGAAACTACAGTCTTTTAATCATTGTTGACAGTGGTATTTTAAATCTGCTGCATTGTAACAATATGAGGAAGGACTTGGAGGTAGTATTGTTATTTTGTTCTCCTTAAAACACAAGTTTCAGTGACTCTTTGTCTCATGACTTATTTGGAACTTGAACTAGGATGCGGTACAAGCTGTATGTGCCTGAGCATCCAAGTACTCACTTCTCACATAAGTACATGATTTGTGATTTGCTTTCCTTACAGCTCCAAACCCCTTTTAAATTTATATTCACACCAACAGCTTCCACAGTTTTCTTTCCATGCTGCTTCTTTTGCTGTGGCCTTTCCTTCCTTCCTCCACCTCTGCACGCTTGTCCCTGTGTCCCTGCCTGGGGACACACTACTGGGGCTCAGGTTTGCTTTGCATGTTGAATTTTGGGTAGGGCTCCTACTTGTACATCTCCTCTCCTGTAGCAGACCTGGCTGCTTCTTTCTCTGCACCTTGGAATGCAAAGCAGCCCTTAGACTAAGTGGCTTTTTGGAGTTTAAGCCAGCCTGGAGGAATGCTTCATGTCAACAGTTGTGATCTGCTGTCCTCCAAAGGCTGATGACACAGCTCAGCATGTGCCTGTACAGGCAGGAGCCATGCCTCAAAAATTGTATGTTTAATGACTAATTTCTATGAGAAATCTCAGCATTTTCTGGCTCTTCTTTTCTCTGGCACTTGCCTGTAACCCCCGACAGGAGACAGCTTCATCCCTGCAGCCATTTGTCACACAGTGAAAGAGAGATCAAGGAGAGCTGCCACCGCCTCAGGCAGAAGGCAAGGGGTGAGAGCCAAACACCCACCCCAGCCCTGGCTCCATGCACCTGGTGACAGCAACCCACTTGGGAACATTGCAAGCAATACACAAAGCAAGCCGGCACAGCAATAAGGCCACAGATGTCAGCACAGCCTTCGATATCAACCCCCCTATGTCTGCAGATGGCGGGGAGCAAAATCAGTGTGAGGTAGAGCAACCCATGGCGAGGTCAGCTTGTGTAATAGGGCTGGGAGAGCATCATGGCCACCCAGGGAAGTGGGAAGGCATAGGTCAAGCTGCAGCCACAGAAATGAAGCACCTTAACAGCCCACCTGCCAAAGCAGGGCTGGCTGAGAGCCAGACGGGCAGACAAGCATACAAGGAGAGCAGGTAGCCAGGTGGCCACACTGCAGCAGTGCCCCTGGTCAGCCCTGTGGGCTGCTGAGCTCTCACAGCATTCCCATACAAACCTATGCCTTCTCCTTTCCCTGAAGGCATGGTCCACTGGATCACTAGACTTGCAAAGTGACAGAAACCCAGAGTCTGCCTCCCAGTCCATGCTACAGGGGTCACCACAGGACCCTCCTCCTTCTGCCTGCATCCAGCAGGTACCAGCTGGCCTCCTGGTGGGGTGTAGAAAGCAAAATCAACCATCGCTGCCCAGCCCAGAGTAAACAGCACCATTTCCAAGCGTACCCCTTTGCTTTTGTGGCCCTCACCCTTGTGTCTCTCTGCTGCATGACACCCTGCCTACAGGGCCAGGCTGTCTGCCTCTGTTGTGGAAGTTAAGCACTTCTCTCTTGAGAAGTCCCTCTTGTCACCAAAGAGCAAGACAGCTCTCCCTGTAATTAACAGCCAGATAGGACTTTACATCTTCTGGCACTAGGAGCCAGCAGAAGGCAGGGCATTGTCACCCTACTGATTGTCACATATAGGAGACAGGACTTTCCCCAGGGAAATCCAGCTAACCCTGGGGCAGCTCTGGCCTTCAAAGTGTCTCTGTTCCTAGGGATAATTTTATGAGGACCAACACTGACTGATGCCATGCATTAGGCTCCTTTCTTGTGTGTTATCTATTTCTGTACCCTTGCCAAACATTGCATTTATTGGGTTCAAACTAAGGGTAACAGCAGGTATCCAAAGCGCATAACATAAGAAAGAGAGCTTCTGGAGCTCCCCAGCTCCAGTTCCCCTTCTGCTTTAGCAGGTGTTAAACCTTAGCAATATTCTCTGTTGCCTGGGGGCTGTATTACAGGCAGAGCCAAACAGCAGTTGTGCAGATTTGAGGAGTGGTTTAGCATGCAGGGAGCAGGCAAGACCTTCAATACGGGAACACAAGAGTGGAAATGGTGATCTGGCACCGTAGCTCTTGCCTACTCCTTTTGAAAAAGAGAAATTTTAATTTTCATTTGACTAGCCACGAGAGGCCAGCAAATGGGATGTATATCCTGCAGGGCAGTGGCCATAAATATTGCTGTAATTCAAACCACTGAGAACAGGTTTACTCCTATCTGCTTTCAATGTTTTTCATTTATTCATCTTGGTTAGATATTTAATATTGCCTTTTCTTCCTGTGTAAGCTAACGTCTGTTTTTCTGGTCCCCTCGTGACATGCATGAATATCAATTGCTTTTCCTACTGTTCAAACTAACAAGGACGAAAATTTAACTCTATTAAGCTGATTCATTATTTTGTGATGTCCCTCACCCCCTGCTCTCAGCATTGGATATCAAGGGAAAGTTTCGATCACTCCATCTTGCTTCAGACCCCCCCAGAGATGTTATTAGCACATGATGAACACAACCTCTCTTACTTTATGAGTTCATTATCACACTTAACGTTGCGGCAGTGCAGCCAGCCAGCAGGTGACCTCCTGCGATTATCTTGCAGATCTGCCAGGAAGTCTGGACAAACCCTGGTGTTTTTAAGAATTCAGAGTTTGTTTCCCTGTGTTAAATTCATCTCTCGCTGCCTGCAGACTTCATGAGCCCTGGGGCCGGCAGACCTTGCTGGGGACCGTGCTCCTTGGGGGTTGCTCAGGACTCGTCATTTGGTGGCCAAGAGAGGCATGCTGTCTCCCTGGAGCGCTGGTCCAAATCTCCATGACAACCGATTTGGGATGAAGACCTGATGTGCTGAGTGCCAGGAGGTCACAGTGGCAAAAAAAGAGGGGAACAGCAGCTGGGGAAAATGTTAAGGGGCAGCTTGCAGCACCTTCAATCATACTGAAGTTTAAAAGCTCCACATGCTGGGGCTTTTAAAACAATTTTTTGAGAAATGACCACCATAAAGGCTGAATCTAGCCAAATCCTGTATATTTCTATCTATTACTACTGTTTTTTTATTACTGCAATGGAGAATACAGAGAATAAAAATACATTTCTTGCCCCACAGACGTTGCGATCTAAATTCAGGATGAGAGATGAGAAGAAGCCTGGTAGACAGGCAAAAGGCGACAGTACTAAGTCCACCTTCTCAGGATCCTTTTCCCAGTGTAATTAATTTTTAGCTCCGTTTTCTAAGGAACTGGAGCTGTGCAAGTACAGCGTCTGCCTGTCCTCTTGTTGCCCTGCAAAGACTCCTGAAGCTGTCAGGCTATTTTTACCAAATCTGCCGAAAAAGTAGAAGTCTCAAAGATTAACTCCTAGCAGCATCACAAAATGCTGGTGTGTACAGAGCAGAGAGTAGAAGAGGGAGTGCCCTGGAGGAGGAGATGAAAGGGTGGCTCATCCTTCCTCTGCTGCAAGAGGCATCACTCTGCTGCATGAACAGCATGTGCTCGCTGGCAACCGGGAGGCATGAACGGAGCTGGGCACCCGCCGGAGCATATGCTGCCTCTAGAGCTGCCAAAAATATAGAGGTATATGAGGAAGATGAAGCATCGCAGTCAGGAATTAGTGAAAACATGATGTACAGCTCAAAGAACTGGGGGACAGAGTAAGGGAGACTGGGGACATCTGGCCAGTGGTACATGAGAGAGCATGCAGAGATGAGGAAGCGACCAGGATGATCACGTGTGGGAGGATGTTTGGGACACGAAATGATCTGTGCAGAAGCAGGCTCAGTCCATAGAACTATTTGGAAATAACTTTTGTGCATGTAACATCCTTGGAAGTGCTCAAGACGAGGCTGGATGGGGTTTTGAGCAACATGGGGTAGTGGGAGGTGTCCCTGCCCATGGCAAGGAGGTCTTTAAAGTCCCTTCCAACCTAAATCATTCTATGATTCTATGACATAACTGTGCAGCTGGGAAAGCTGTTGGGCTAGGAAACATGGCAACTCCAGTCCCCATTTTAAGCAGAGAGACACACCAGAGTCAACAACAAACCAACATCTACCCCATTGGTAAGGAATACTTTCAAGGAAAGGTCAGCCTGTCATTTGCTGAGCCTATCAAACTGCCAGCTGGGGTCAATGAGAAAATTGCTGAGCAGCAAAAGTGCAGTGGAAGCCTTTTGGAAGGTGTGCTGAGCCCCACCTGCAGAGCCACTCCACCCGACTACGTGTGCCCCCTACACTCCTCCAGCTCCACACGTGTTCACGCAGCTCACTGAAATGCTCCATTCAGGCTGCCATCCACCTGCAAATGCTCCCGGGCATCTGCTTCTGCCAAAGATAAGGGCGGTTTTCCCACAGGTATGTCAGCCACATACAGCAGTTATGAAGAGATAAACCATAAATATTTTATATTGTCTTCTGTGCACCTTTGCTCTCATTCATTCTGCAAGGAAGCAATAAGTCTGATGTGCGTTGCTGTAAGCAGCCTTGAATTATACTAGACCCCTGTCTGCTGCCACGGCTGTCACCATGCTGTCCCTGCTCATCCTGCCAAGCCCAATGAGTGCCTCATCAGGCCACACTTGTCTTGAATGAGGGCTAAACCTTTTTCCTTTGCACACCTTCTGAAAGTGCCCCATTAACAGGACACACAAACACAGCAAGCCGTAAGAACAGCAAAGAGAAGCATGTCTTAGGTTAGCACAACATACAGAGCAAGTCCAGATTCTGATCACGGTTATTCTTCAGCAATTTCATCAGAGCCAATTGTATTTCACTTGAGTAATTGGTAGTGGGATTAGAAACTAGAGAATGACAGATAAAGATTACTTAGTTCATTGCATGGGATAGAGGTTCATACAGAACATCTTATTCAAGGCTATTCCTTTACTCCACTGTGCAAGAAAAATAGCTCTGCCTAAGATTAGGTTTTACATTTCTGGGTTCTGCGTTCATTTCTGTATGTAAAATATTTGTCGAGTGCAAATAACTCCGTTCCAGAGAGTACTGGGCACTGCTAAATCATTTATTATCCCCAAATAATTTAATCTGATCATAGGGAAACCATGCTGAACTCCAGAAACCTGGATGCCATGTGGGGCAAGCTGCCAGCCAGGGTAAACCAAAGACATTCTGTCCTTAGGGTGGGAAAAGGTACATGGTTGGCATGAGTTCTTAAAAAAAAATAAATAAAAACAAAAATCAGCATCAGGAAGTGGCTTGGCCAAGAGGAACTTGGCAGAGCAGTATTTTAGCTTTGCTGAGGGACTGTGTATGCCCATTGAAAGGGTAACATCTGTGGAGGAAGGGCAGAGCGCGCGGATACAATGCAGTTTTATGGCAGCGCTGCTTAGTCAGGGAAAGGGACTCCGAAGGGAGCCGATGCAGCCAGCTGGCTGGCTGATGAATGGAGTAAGGACTGGGGGGAAGAGATCAAAAAGCTAATGGGTGCTCCATCCTCCCCCATAAAGGCAACGGTATGAATTTCTGAGGAACAGTGAAGCATACTATTGGGAGTATGTAGGAGCGATTTCTGGAAATATTGAGTGCTTTTTGGGTTCTTAATCATGAAAAATTAATTTGGTCTCACAAGTAAGACAACGCAATGACAGAACTCCAAAGAAGCCGAAATTCAGCACAAATGACTGGAATACAGACCAAATACTGAGCCTTTGTTCACAAAATGAGGGCAGAAATTCAACATATTTTGTATTGGTATTATGGATTCCCACCAGATTCCGCTGTGCACCTTATGGAGTTGCTCACTGTGCAGAGCACAACAGAGGCTATTTTTTGCTCTAAAATGTGTTGTGGTGTGCAGCAAACACAGCTCTTAAAGATATTTATTTATTTTTCTCAGGTTACTGCATTTTTTTTATTTTACCTTTACTGAACTTCAGGACATTTATTCATTTTTCCTTCATTTACCACACTTACTGAACCACAATAACTATAGAGACATTGTCAGCTGACCAATTCCAAAACGTAAATTAAAGTGATTTCTAACCCTACACCTCTTCTTGAACTTCTCTGCATAATTTCCATTGTTTCACACCTGCTCTCACACCATCCCAAAAATGTTCTTCCTTTCCCTTTTCCCACTCTTTGAAAGAGCCACATGAACAGCAGAGAAATGACTTCAGCAAAGCCATAAAACTGATTGCAGAGCTGCTATATCAAATGCCTTCCAAAACGCAGAGAAATACACTTCTTTCTTATGTTCTCTAATATCATCATGGGTGTTACATCGCTACTACAACAATGGGCAAGGCAGTTCCAGAGATCATTGTAATTTTCAGCTGGGAATGGTCCTTCTGGTGTGTATTACCTTTTCGATGCTTTTCTGGCACCAACCAGCTGCCTTCAGGAAGATTTATATGCTATTTTAGTTTGTTTAATTTCTCTTTACAGTTAATGTGCCTTTGTTACTGTCGTGTGGAGTTCAATAACTACACCAGAAGATGGCAGCAATGGAAACCACTTTCGTGCCCTCCATTCATAAATTAAGTTTCATGCTGAGCTGCAATCAGTGCTATGATGGTATTAAGTCGATGTTTAAAAATTGTTTTAAAAAATCAAAAAAATCGTTTTAAAAACAGCAGTCTTCACAGTTGTAGACACTGAAAGATGTGAAATGTGGAAGGAACTTCATGATTTGAAGGTCGTTTTTTCCAACACCTCAGTTTCAAAGATCAGGGATAGAGCTGTCAATAAATAAAACCCTCAAAAAGCATGACTTTCCCAGGATACCATGACCACAAAAGAGTTTAAAGTTGACGTAATTCATTTGACTTTCATGGCATGCAACAAAAAGCATTTGACTCCGGAGCAGAGGAGAACTGTGGAGATTCTGCAGAGAAATCATAAAGATCAGAAATATGCTTTGGGGCTGCTGGAGGCTTGTGTCACTGATTCTGTGTGAAGAGGCACCGGGAGTAAGCTGTTTATTTAAGTGTTTTTATGAAACATGTGAAGGAACACGTAGAGCCAGGCAGAACGTTTCCTTAGGAGGAATGAGTATTTACACGGGCAAATTAACATAGATATTTCCCACAGGACACAAGCATTATTAGACCTGTTACGAGCTTTGTCAGCAGCCGCTGAGGAAAAAAAGAACCTTATTTACCCTTCTGAACAAGGACCAGTCTTCAGGGCAATACAGCTGCTAAACTTATTGACATGGGTGTTTGTGTTCCAGCCAGGATTTATCATCCATGATAAATGCAAAACTGTCTCAGTTTCAGTTACCAGATTTTGCTCCCAGAATGTTATTTATTTTATTTATTTATTACCCAGAAAGAAGAACACATGGAATTAGGAGGCAAAGGTTGCTGGTTGTGTGCTTTCCTGAAAGGGAACTTGGGTGGTGAGAAAAGACACAGCCCCTTATTTCATTTCTTGATGAATGTGGGATGTTGTTGACTTGCCTCCTTTGTGAACAAAAAGGAACTCCTGTCCTGAGGAAACATCTGTTTTCATCATCAGTGTATCCTAACAGAAAAGATTGAAATACATAAAGCTTTGGCTAATTGCTTGTTTTAATGAGATAACAAAGTAAATCATGTTTATGGAAGTCAATCTGTCCTGTATCACACTCTTTTCATTAGTGAGAAATTAGTCATGACTACTGGAAACAAATGATGTTATGAGGTTTTATGGTGCTTTCTTGAGTTAGAAAGACTAATATTGCCAGAAGGAATACATGGGTTTTGTAGCTAGAAGCCATTTCAATCATGGTAGAGACTTCTGAGTATTTTTCCTTCTGAAAATTGAAGATCCACAACCCACAAGGTGTAATGAGCTCTATTGCAAGAAAACATCACTAAGATTGCTCAGAGATGTTTCCTGTGCAAACCAGGTCAGTGATTATGTTGATGTAAAGCAACTTGATCTAAAAGAAGTGCAGATCAAAAGAAGCCTCCTTTAGTTATACAAAAAACTGTAATTATGAGCTTAGTTAATTTGCAGAACAAAAGATCGCAACCTCTGGGTTTGTTCATAATTTAATATATTCTGTGTCTGAGAGCATATGAGGAAAATGGACTTTTGCACCTGTAATTGTTCCTGTGGTTAGCCTGGATGAGAAGTGCCTTCTCTTAAACATCTCGGGTGTAATTATGTCCTATTACTACCTGTGTCAAAAAATTTATTACAAGCTACTGTGAGTATTCATCCTCCCTGGGTCTATCATAGTCTAATACGCAAATGTGTCTCTCTTCCTTATTTCTAGCTACTCAACTGCATCAAAAGGCAGCCAGATTTACATTTTCAGCATGTTATTCTACTGCTCCTGAAATGTTTTCAAATCGAAAATGGAAGGGAAGGTACATGCAGCGCTAGTGGTATGTTTTTAGTCTATAGGGTATGTCTCACTCCTCCCAACCCATTTATATAAATAGGACAGAGAGATTTAAAGAGATTCGACATAATCCTAGGTACAATTATGAACAGACAAATTCTGTGATGCAGGAAGAGTGAAACAGTGCCTTAACTGTCCACTAAGGATATTCTCTTAACACTTGTATAAAGGGGCCTGCGGTGCTGTGGTATCGTACAGAAGCATGGAGGTCCTGGGCAGCAGCAGCCAAGAGGAACCTGCTCTGGTCTTTTTTTGCTCTGTAGTCTTTGCCCTGCAGGAGGAGAAAAGGGCATTTGAAGGCTTGTGAGCTCCATCCCTCACCCTGCTGCAGGCTGGGTCCTGGCTGCCTGTTCAAATTGCAGCACAGAGCTTTACTGCGAGGCTCCTTTAAAAATTAGATGCCCTCCGAAAATGCCTAAATTTAGTTGCAGATGTATTACACAGGTTGGAAAAGCAATTAGCTCTCGCCAATGTCACCAGACTAGAGGGAGCATTCGCCAGATTTAGTAGTGGTATCTAAAAAACCCCAAAACCGCCCCAAAAAACACCAAAACCCACAAAAATGGAAAACAACCCAGAAGAATTACCTTGCCCTTCCTTGTCTCTTGACCGAACTACAGCTCTCATAACCACAGCAGTCATATCTTACACAATACAATACTGTATGGTATTGTTTTATATCTTGCAATAGCTTATCTTCTACGTTATCGCCTTGTTTATACCGCTTTCCATCCTGAGCCCCCTGATTCTGTCCTAGAAATAGCTAGCAGGGACACTACTGGAGTGGAGCAGCCAGATGTGAGGAGACCCTTCACCAGGTCTGATCCTGACCCTCACTCACACACAGGCTGCTGTACCAGCCTGACCTAGCTCTATCCCCATCCCCATGGAGGTGCCCAATGACTGGGGTTGGGACTGCCCCCAGCTGCCCTTGCCCCCTGATAGAAGACTGGACTGAACAGGGCTTTTGAGCCGACTGCTTGGAGATGAGTATTTGGCTTTTAATGACGATACTGGCAGGTGTGGCGAGGTGCTGGCATCAGCCAGACTGGTTTGGGATGCTGACCTCAAGGCAGAGGAATGCTGCCTATGCTACACCATGTCATTATCACCTCCAACCAGCCAGCTCATGAGGCACTGCATCTGGGGATATTTCCACTGCGTCTCTGCTACAATATTTGCAATAGCTCCCATTAGATGTGCATTTATGGGGTGTTTTGAACCCCCTCAGGGATGTGGGGACAGTATGCCCCATACTGTGCCTGCAGGGACAACCATCAGAGGTGATGGTGTACAGGCCAGAGGGGAATCCCCGAGTCTGCAGACACACCATCTGTTTGATAGATGTCCCATTCACATTCACCTGTGCATGATGAGGGTCAGGTAGGCAGTAGTTTCAGTATTTTTCTCTCTTATAGGAGAAAGCAAGCTTCTGGAGGCAGGAGATATCCCATGTGGAGTTTCACACATCCACACACTCAATGTGAAACTGATGCAGGGCCCTGTATTTTACTCTCCTCCTCTCTTTTTATTTTTTTTTTAACATAGTTTCTTCTTCCTTTTTCTTTCTTAAGGTCCTTTTGCCAGGAACACTCAAATATCAGGAAGACAGCGCGTTTTTACCCACAGATCTCACCCTAAATGTGATTATGCATTTCCAAACGCTCGCATATGTGTATTTTCCAACAGCTTCTCTTGGGGATGAGTATTTACACAATGCTTCTCAGGCTTTTCTTAAACATTACCCGCAAAAATTGTTTGCATGCCATAGGGAAACCACCGAAAGATGGGGACAGCAGGGGCGCAGTAAGACTGTGAGTCTGTCCTGCTGTGTCCTCAGACCTGAAACATGCTTGGGAGCAGATGAGAGTTGTGTGGCAGCCGGGCAGGTCAGCGCGACAGGACTGAAGGTGACAGAGCTGGGACAGGCAGCGTAGGCTACTGACGTGGCAAAAGTATTGTGGCTTGTCACGTGTCATTGAGCAGCTGGTTGTGAAAGACACTGTTTAAACAAACTATTGCGTACAATTCCATGCCAGTACCTGTCCACCCAGATTCTTATTTTCAAAGTGCAGCTCTTAAGCATATTTGAGTGAGTCATTATTTTTGGCCAGCATTGACAGCAACTGGAAAATCTAAACATTATTGCCCTGTATATCCCCAGCACTCCATAGATTGCATAGGAGTTTTCTGTACGGGTTGCATCCTATTTCCACTCCGTTCACACCCTCTTTTCTCTATTTTCATCCTAGAGCATTCTTGTTCTGCCAGGAAGAGCTCTCTGATTCCTGCCAGACATGTACGTTTCTCCCTTTGGTGCAAAACCACCCCTGTGTAGCTCCTTATTGAGCAAATGGTGACTCCTTAGCACTAGCAATTTGATTCCTTTAAATTTATTCATTGGTGCCTGAAATGGTATAACAGCTTTTGCATCCAGGAGTGAGTCCTTACCTTTGGGAGTTGAAGCCAGGGCCTGCAAAACCCTTCATACCAATGTCTGCTTGTTTATGTTTGCCTGTAATGGGGTAACTGTACAACATGGCATTCAATCATTTCCAAAATATTAGAGGAATGTTACAGACATCCTTGGGTAGAAAATTCCTGATTTTGAGGACAATCAACCAGAGAGCAGTGGTCAGACCCTTCTAATTAGCATGTCCAGCACTGCCAGCAACAGTTGGAACACCCCACCTCTCAGAAAATAAGTTGATGAAATCTTCCAGCGTTGTGATGATCTCAGCTCTTCTCAGTGTAAATTCAAAGTATTTGATTAGGTCTGTGAAAGAGAAGGGAAGAGGGATGAGAGAGAGGGGAATTATGGTGACCATGGTGAGGGAAAAGGAAATGAGGGATGCTGAACCCCTTGGGGGAGAAGAAGTTTACCCAGACGCAGATGACACAGAAGCTGTGGAGTGAGGGTGGATTTGGAGATGGTGAATAAAGAGAGGCAGGAAGGGAGAGCACAGTCATCTTGTGGGGAAGAGGAAGGCAGGAATGCAGAAGTATCTGGGATGTGCCAGGAGTCTGACCTTGAGGTACCACAAGGTGTATAGCCTGGTTTTTTTCTTGCTTTGACTTAGAACAAAAGTCATGTAGCTTTCTTAATACCACAGAAAAAGACCAACTCTCCCCACTTTGGAAATCACCTCTGCCACTCAACTTGCTCAACCAGCTCTCTGTAAGACAGAGCAGTTGGAACAATCTTTCCCCTCCAACTATTAAACACTCTTTGTATTTCCAGTTTTCAGTGTAAAGAGAAGTATAAGGTCTGCATATTATTCAGCCTGTGAAGCCTGGGCTTTGACAGGCCCCAGCAGCTCCAGTGCAACTTGCAGTGAGAAATCACCTTTCAAATAAGCAGCAATCAAGCAGCAATCAAATAATCATCTTTCAAATAAGCAGCAGTTTCCACTGACGGCATGGAAATAGGGCTGTGATTACGTGAGAGCTGATAACAGCTTTATTGTTACATTTCCCACCATTTCAAGAATGAATTTATGATTAAAAAATGACACCTTTTAACATTCACTATTTGGGCAGCCTAGCAAATGTGTAAGCAACAAGTGGGTGACTATTCACCACAGTATGTAGACTTCCGACAGGAATTTCTTGTTCTTTGGAGCAAGCAGCCTGATGCAGGACACCAGAAACAAGGGAGAATTAATGAAATCTAAAATTGCCATGTGAAGTGGGAGGTGATGTATTTATAAGGACGTTTTAAATATTGCCCAGAAAGAACTGTCCATGAGGCCTAGCTGACAGAAATAAAGTACAATTTAATAATGCACAGTGAAAGATCATAAGATCATGGACTTCAGGACTAACATGGATATCAGCTCAAAACTAGGGAGTTAATGAACTGTATGACAGTGATGAAACTTATATGAACTGTAAATCACTGTGAGGAAGGAAATATAGTAGAGAATTTAGTAAACACAATGGCAAACTATTTCAGACATAATTGACAGAGAAGCAGGAAAGCCATCAATGACAGTGATGAAACCTCATCTGGAATACTAGTCATCTTTGTTCAACAAAGACAAATTCACACGGGAAGCAGTGCAGAGAAAGACTTCAGGACTGGTCAGGAGATAAAACCCAACAGCATTAAAGCCCACATTTATGCTGCCCAACTTCAGGTACTTCACATTAATTAGGAGCACAGTCACCAAGGATGCCTGTAGTCAATGAAGAGATGGGCATCTCCAATCATTCAGCCTACCTAAAGTCTGACTTGACTCCTAAATTAGATGTTTTATTTAAATACCTCAAGCTACACTACATAGGAAGAATATTGCCCTAGGGAATTTGCATGGCATCCTGAAAAACAAAGGCTGAGAAAGGAAGCAGCTGCTCCCAGAAGTATAAACACCACAGGAGAGATGAAGGTCAGGTTTATCAGCAGAACAAACTGATAAACACTGGGCATGAATAAACTTTTCTGATGAGCAGAAGGCCTGTCTTTGGAAACAGCCTTCCATATGTTGATGGGGGAATAAGAAACTTGACTAGAATTAAACTGCAGCTGAATGAGTTAATTTAAGAGGTTATGTGATGAACATACCTGGGAGAGCAAACATTTGGACTGGCAGGTTCAAAAAGGTCCCTTCTGCTCTTCCATGCTATGCTGTTTTATTTGGATTTTTGTTACTGAATACAAACGGGACTAATTACAAGGAACATCTTGCAAAATGATGTATGTTTTGGCAAAGAATTATCGGGAGGTGCTGCTGCCTTGTCATTGTCCATCTGCATCAAGGCAAAGGACAGCAACATCTATTTCCTGGGAGCAGAATTGCTCAAGAGGAAAACAACCCAGAACAGCTACCGCGCTGAGTGCCTGAGCTGCCGCTGTGTTACTGCACACCAACAAACCGAGTGAAATGCTTCTGCATCACAAAGTGATATTCAGAAGCAGCAGAAGAGCTAAGAAGGTGCTTCCAGTTATCACCGGCACGTATGGTGTGCGCAGCAGTGTGTACAAGTGATGGCAAGTTAGGCCAAGTCAGCGTCCTCCCACCTCAGGACTGGTGCAGTCATGGAAAACTGTTGCCCACGGGCCAGCCCCACGTGCAAACCTGAAGTGCTTGGGACACAGAGTTAAAAATGTCCCAGCAAACACAAACGTGGACTATCGATTGCAGCTGTGTGTCACCAAACGAGGTGGCGGAGCACAGCCTGGCAAACAGAAAAGTGTGAGCCTGGAAAGCTTTGGCTAAAGTGTTGGCAGAAATCGATTTGGAGTATCATGTCCCGCTATTCAATCCTTCAGTGGAATGAGCTTCTATACCCATTGCCCAAAAATAACGGGGGTGAAAGAGAAATGTATGATTACCCAACAAATGACACTGAACATTGGCTAACCAGTTGGGTCAACAGGATTATAATGTAATATAAACATGTTCGCCAAGGGGAACAAGATGTGTACTCTTGATTACTGTATCACATGCTAGGGGAAAGGCTGGGCCACAGTTCTCCAATTCTATCCAAACCTGGTATTTTGAAATTAATTTGAGGGGATAGTAGTTATTGAGAATTTTAGGTTTAAACTTGAATCTGGACCTAAAGAAAAATAATAATTAAAAACCCCTAACCTTCATTTCAGAATGGCAGAAAATTGTTGATTGTTTTCAGTAATACTTAGTGTCAACTTAGTGGTTGATATTAGGAAACTCAAAATTTTGCAAAACCAGCAGAGAACCAAGTGAAGCAAGACAAAAACTGACAACATACAAGGCCTTAAGAGGCATGAAATACTTGCTTTTACAACACAGTTTTACAACAGCATCGATGTTCATTACTCAGAGTTGTTTGTCCACTAAAGCCCTACAAGAAGCAATAAACTGCAAAGCTAGAGTCCCATGCAGTTATTGAAAAAAAAGAATAAAATTGTTCACCCTTATTCTTCCAAAACCTATTAGCTCTTGCAAAATGTTTCCAAGGGCTTTACATTTGACAAGGATTCTTATCTTTAATTTTCCAGGGGGGCATGGTTGCTCTGTAATGCTGTTATTGTTAGGGATAATGTTTGTGGTCAGTTGCTATTGACAGTGACAGTCTAAGTTCAGGCGTCCAAATTTAGAAATGAAATTAATAATGGCATATGTACCAGAGAGCTTAAGTATGCATTGTTTCTTCATGACTTACTAGGAAAAATTCTTACTGAGGTCCAAGAAAGTTCGGCACAAATAAGTCATAAATATGGAGCGAAGGATCTGCCTCAAGAAAACGAGGTAAGTATCAGCATCATATGGATAAAATCAGCCAAAATATCTGGGGTATGAATGCAGCTGAACCCCCCTGCCGTGCAAAGTCAGGGTAGTGTGTAACCGAGGAGGTATTATGCTGCATAAAATACACTGTGTTTCATAAAGTCCACGTACATCGTACTGCAGAAATTGTTAATTTAAAGAGGATTGTAAATTTTAAAGAGTAGGAGCCACCTTTCTTTTTATGTGCAGAGTGCAATATATGCCTCTACCACTGTATATATATAATATAAACACCACCAGGGCTGCAAGGGGATGGTATCTGACTATTAACTGCTCAGCTGATTCTCACAGCCATACTTCCGTCTCAGCAGGCAGGCTTGCTAAACCCCATAAATAATTTAACTTCTTTCCCAATTGCTTTCTTTTCCCTTCAAACTGTCCTCTGCACATCTATACACACTGGGCTGCTAAAATTAGGGAAGAGAACACGGGCTGCTTTTGCATCCCCTCACAGCTCTGGACTTCAGCCCCCTCAGGAGCTTCCCTCAGTGTCTAAAGTTACTCCTTCAGCTATGGCCAAAACTTCCTCAGATGCTAATAATAGTGACTCCAATGGTGAGCAGGCCATCACATTTAATTTTATTCTGGACTTAGGGTTCTTGAATCTGCTTGGACCACAACCGGTACAGGCTTCCACAACATAAATAAGAAGACGGGAGGTAAATGATGTAAGAAAACCACAAGGATCTCCAATCTTGATGCTGTACAACTTCTGCTGCAATATAATACACCAGAAATATTATAGTGGGAACTGTTTAGCCCTCCAATAAAATAAATTAATTTAAAACAAAAAGCTGCATATCTTGGCTTTCCCTTTCTATATTTATATTTGAAGTTTGTATCTTACTGTTGTCCACTAAAAATTCCTGTCACTTGCAATTACCATCTCCGAAATGTCATTAATCCCTCTGTAAGAACTGATCAGTTACATCTTGCATGTGTGCCTGGAAGTACGTGCATCCATCTCAGCACCTCCCCAGTGAAGACCTGACATGGGTTTTCCTTTCCAAGTCTTAGTCTTTCTCCCTAGGAGAGAGACCAGGTGTCCCAACTACGCCAAAGAAATGAATGAGTGGCCTCTGCCTACAGAGCTGAGTAAGTCCCAACCAAACACACCACGGCAGGGACTGCAGCCAGACGGGAAGAGAGCTGTAGCTGCAACTTGTTATGGACAGATTTATTTTGGGCAACAAGGCTACACATCAATGCTGACAGCATTTGGAGCGTTAAGTATTCCAGACTGAGGACCTGCTAACAAGGTTCATGCTCTGGAGGTCCGTCAGTTCTGGTAGGTCACTAGAAACACAGGCTTTTTGGAGCATTTGTCCAGGAACTGCCTTAGCATGGCCCATCATCCAACTTTAGACACTTTTCTTGGTTCTGAGATCTTTTATGACTGTGAGAAAGTTGACCGTGCAATACAAGGCAACTAGCATGGGCCCAGGATTCTCTTGTGTCTGAAGAAAGATGTATTCAATGGAAGAGCAGAAAGAAAAAAAAGAAAATCCAAAGGATTTTGTCTGCAAAGATAGAAGCATCATGTTGAAGGAAAACAGCCATATGAATCAAAGATCCATGTGATTTCTGACTTCTGATATGGTTTGAGGAACCCACAATAATTTATTGTAATTTAGACAATTATTCTATCACCTGATGACCCCTTCCCATGGGGGAAGGGAATTAAGGAAAAAAAATGAAACCCGAGGGCTGAAATATAAGCACATTTAATAGAGTAAGACTAAATAATTAGCATTAATAATACTATAGAACCAATATTGATCCTAATACCAACATAAAATATACAAGGATTATACTCAGCCCATTCTATCAGCAGGAAGCTGTGCACTCCCAGCAGCGGACAACAAATGTTAGGCACTGTGAGTGCTACAGCTTCAGGAGGAAGGGAAGAGCTCAGGGGTCTGGCACCGGGGCCAGAAATTCCCAGGATCACAGCCATCAAGGAAGAGAGAAAACTTCTCAGCAAAATTTCTATTTTATATTGAATGTGATGTTTATGCTATGAAATAACCCTGTTGGCCAGCCTGGCTTAAGTGCCTGGGTCTCGCTCCTCCTCATCCCTGCACCTGGCTAAGTCAAAAACACCGAAACCTTGAAACCTGCATACTATAGCTGGCTATAAAGTAAATATTTTCATATATTCAGATACTAGTCTTCTAAAAGTGCTTTCCAAAGTGTTAGAAGAGGCTTTACTGAAAAGTAAAATTAGTAAAAGAGAAATTAGTCCTGTGTTACTCAAACCAGGACACTTCTTTACAGCATTTAATGGTGTAAACAGGGTAGGTCTGGCCATGCCTCCAATTGTTCATAATATGATGATGGCTTACATGTCTTTAAAATTAACTCCGGCACACAAATACTTACAAAGCCACATATACTGACTCAGTCTCACGTACGTATGCTCTTCAGCTGGGCTGAAGTTCTTCATTAGACCTTTTCTTGGGGCCTTTGTCAGCATTAAGCCATCTGTGCTCGAAGGTAGTTCTGCTGCGGTGCAGCCGAGGGGCCTTGGACCAGGCTGCTGTGGAATAAAGCACTGTAAGAAGCAAGGGCAGCTTACTTTCGCTCAGGAGCTCCTCTTGCACTGAAGCACTCACTGTTCCTCAGTCCTCACCTGAGCTACGTTACAGATACACCTGTGCCTGGCCACGTATGCGCTTGTCCAGACCCTGACCCACCCGGGCTGATCTGGGATCCTCCCTGTCACTGTGGACTCATGTGACGATGAATGGACTGGTGGCTGGCTGACCCTGGTTATTGTCACTGAACCGGATTCTGACCCCAACTCGCTGGGTTGAGTTTCTGGCTCAAATTCAGACCTCCTTGTCACTACTGTCACTTGGATCATCATCTGCACTCTTTGCTGAAACTCATAACCGCCACCAGACCTGCTTTCCTCTTCTCGTTTGGGTACTGTGGGGTTGCTCCTGCGTGGCAGCAAAGCCACTGCTGTGCCTGCCTTGCCATCACCCTCCGCCCCCAGCTTGCCTTGCTGCTTCATAAAAGCTGCTTTTCTAAAGGAGGCCACCTCTCACCTACCACCCTATCACTGGTGCCAGTGGGACTGTGACACCCCTGGTATCAGTAGCTCCAGCACAAGGCAGACAATAGCTGCACAGATCACTGACACCATGTGACTCTCCTTTTAGCCAAAGATTTTTATTAGAAAGTAGTCTTGAGCCAGCCTACGGGCACCGTGCTCTCCTGCCAACAGGATAAATCAGGATAGTGGGCAAGAAATCAGCTACTGAGACAATGAGCCTGTTCTGTCACAGACAGACGGCAAAACTAAGCAGCGACACCCAACACTTCTTGTGGGATCTCACCAAGGCGTTGGTCAGATAACCAGGGAACCTCAGCGACCTGGAGATGGCACGTTGCAGGAGCCCAAGTAAAATTCAAAGTGGTCACATATCCAAAGTAGACACAGGTTCTTTGGTTTTGTCACCTTTTGTAATTTATTTCGGTTGTCCAAGTCTGACAACACTTCTGTGTACCTCAGCAATTGCTTTTCCCATGGCAGCTGCAACATTCTCTCTTCTCCGGGGTCCTGGTGAGACCTTCTTCAAACATACAAGGGCTATGACACTTCTCTTCATTCTTCCAGTTCCACGAGGTACTACTGCTGCCACACTTTCTCGCTACAGGACACCTGGACTGTACAAACAGTTCTTGTCGTTGAGATTCTCTGTCACACCTGCAAGGGGCTTGGTATGAAACCTAATCCTCAGACAGCATCGCTGTGAGATGGGGCTCTCAGCATGAAGGTGACCATTTCAGTTAAGTCCAGGCCAGTCAGTCTGCACCTCTAAGAATAATAATTATTACTTTATATATTAAGAGGGCCAGCGCAGAGGACATTGTTAGGACATGGTTGACCTCACTAAAATGGTATTTGTCATTTTGCATCTAAAATAGAATCATAGAATGGTTCAGGTTGTAAGGGACCTTAAAGATTATCTAGTTCCAACCCCCCTGCCATGGGCAGGGACACCTTGCACTACAGCATGTCCTCTAAGCCCCATCCAGCCTGGCCTCAAACACTTCCAGGGAAGGGGGATCCACAATTTCTCTGGACAACCTGTTCCACCACCCTCACAGTAAGGAAATTCTTCCGTTATCTAAACTAAATCTCCCCCCTTTCAGTTTAAAACCATTGCCCCTCGTCCTGTCTCTCCACTCCGATAAAGAATCCTTTCCCATCTCTTCTGTAGGCCCTCTAGGTAGTGGAAGGCTGCTACAAGGTCTCCCTGGAGCCTTCTCCAGGCTGAACAACGCCAACTTTCTCAGCCCGTCCTCATAGCATAGGTGCTACAGCCCTCTGATCATCCCACCATACAATGCTCCCACTGTACAAGTTTGCTTGGCCACTGTAGGGTGTTGTAGCTCATCCAGCACTGCTCCCTTGGTCGAATATTGACTTGTGTGCCCAAGGGCACAGCTATGCCTCCTATATTTAATTACAACTCCTCCTACTTACCTGGAAGGCTGTCCTCTGCTCTAACATTTCATCCTGAAGGGGAAAAAATGGTGCCTCCAAGACACTCTTGCATTGCCCTGTGCACATTCAGTATGTGCTGACTTTCATCCCTTCTTCTGCCCTTCTTAAATAGGACGCCGACAGAACTGGCTAGAACTTTTCAGAAATGTGACTCTCTCGTGCCCAAAGGATTGTTCACCAGGAGGCTCCCACTGCACAGTGATGCAAAACACTGGGCTCTACCAGCACCCACAGCTACCACAGCTGACAGCTCCTATTTTTCTAGAAATAGACGCCACTAGCATTTCCTTATTCAACAGGCACAAATAGGTCCATTTCCTTTACTTTTATGTAGACTTGTTATGAAAGTTCACTTTTCTGGAAGTCAGTGTAAACATAGGTTGCATGCAAAGGAACTGAAATAGTGCAATCATTGCTGTGTCTTACAAATTCTTCAGCATGTTCCACAAAATTGCCTTCCCCTCCCTCAAATACTGCAGCAGTGCTAGGCCCCACCTGCGAAGTTTCACAAACATCCACTTTTTAGAAATGTAATAATAGAATCTCTTTTTGGTGGACAGGAATGTCCTCCTTTTTTATTTGGAGTCCAGCAGAATACAGATGAAAACTATTAATTTTGGGTTAAAAATAGAGCCACGTAGACCTGCAGCCCAAGTCTCTAAACTGGAAGACACAATTGATAAAAACGCGACAAAAAAAGCCATTTTTTGCGCGTGGAAGAACATCTATTTTGGAAAAGTGAGGTATCTACCATGTATCTACCCTTTTTTAAAGGACAGGCGCACAGTCGAGCCCTTCTGGTGTCTCCCTTAAGTGGTAACTGCGCCCAGCGCCGCAGACACGTCCCCGGTTACCCACACTACCTCATGTGGCAAAACCCAGCTCACATTTTCCACTGCCAGCGACGAAGGCGCCACACGGCCCGATTCAACACAACAGCAGGTAGCAATCCCCAGGCCCACCACCGCGCCGCTCCCTCCCTCCCCCGGCCCGGCGGAGCGCGGTACTCTAGGGCGACCTGAGGAGGCCTGGCCGCTGAGGGAAGGCGGCCAGCCCGCTACCCTCCGCCCCTCCCTCGATCCCTAGCGTCATTGCGCGGGCTCCGGCAGCCGTGGCCCAGCGCCGGTAGGCCGGTCCGGGCCGCGTCGGGAAGGGACAGTTCGGGTCAGGCCGGGCCGCCGCCGCCGCCCCTCCCCTGGCCCCGCGGGCCGGCTGCCAGCCCACCGCTCCCAGAGTGCACCCCGGCGCGGCGCGCGAAGCAGCGATGACGTCCCCAGCCCCCGTCACCGGCTCACGCGACTGAGTCACCCGCTCGCCGCCGCATCGCTCGGCCATTGGTCGCGGAGCCGGCGCGTCGCGTGGTCCCGCCTCCCTCTAGCCCGGCGGGCTATAAAAGCCACGCCGGCGCCCCTTCTGCGCCTTTCGCCCCAGGTGTCTGAGAGGAGAAAGATGCATCGACTCCGCTCACGGGCCTTCACGGGGATTTCTGCCTTTGCCGCCGGTTCGTCCTCCGCCTGCTTTCGCCAATCACCTCCGCTGTCCCGGCCCGAGAAGTCGGTCTCGCTGACGCGTTGGAGTAAAAAGCGATCCTGCTCCTCTATCGGCTGATTGTCGCTGATTCCCGGGCGGGGGGGAGCGGAGAGACCGAGACCCGGAGAGGGGCCGCGGGAGCCGAGCTGAGCGCCGCTGCGACCATGCCCAAGCCGAAGAAGCGGGGGAGCAACCACCAGCGTGGGGCCGGTGAGCGCGGCCGGGGGGATCGGAGCGGGCGGCCTGGCGGGGCGCCGAGTTCGCCCGACGTTTTCCCAGGGCAGGCCGCAGCCGGCTGGGCCGCCCCAGCTGGCTGCACCCTGACCCCTTGGTGAGGCTAGTTGGGAAGCGGCAGGACGGACAGGCGGGACGGCGGAGTTCCCCGCTGGGCCAGGACGGGGCCAGGCGGCGCCGCCGGGCTGACAGGAGCCGGCCTCGAAACCGCCACCTCACGCCGCTTGGGCGCATGCCGGGTGCCGCCCGACTGGCCCTGGGGGAGGCGGGCGGTGGCGGCCGGGGCCGCACAGCCTGCGGGCCCATGGTGCCACACCGCTGCCTGCGTGGGCACTTGGGAGGCGGGAAAGGGGACACGGCTGCTGCTGTCACTCTGGTGTCGCTGGTGGGGCTGCATGGCAGCGCATTGTGCTCTGAAAGGCTGCAGTATCTTTTTTTAAATATCCAACTTCTTAGCCTAAAGGGGAGGATATTGTAAAATCAACAGCCTTAGTACACTTAGTACAGATCCTTTCGGGGGTGGTGATGCTTGGGCAGAATGGAGGTTTTTTGGGGTGGTGAGAAATTCCACTTGGAGCCACCATAGCTGCCAGCGCCGTCTGTCTCAGTGTCAAAGGCTCAGGAAGTGAGCGATTCACCGGGGCTTTTTGCAGCTGCTTTTGTTTTAGCTTGTGAAGGGTTGGCAGTCGTTCTTGCCACTTTTGCCATTGAACTCTGCCTGACGTCACTAGAAGCAAGTAGGTGGCCATGCCAGATCCCTGAGCGTCCAAGTTTCTTGGTCTGTGCACTGGCTAATGTTTGTCCTTTGTAACCATAGGAGACATCAAGGGTTATGGTTAGTGGTGCAAGTAGTTGGCTTATAGCTAAGACCTGCAAAACCTTTGAAGTGTGAATTTGGCTTTATTGAAAAGCACTTGTACAGTAATCAACTCCTGGTTGATTCTGCCTAGACAAAAATGTTATTTAGGGACCTTGGTAGTCAGAAAGTCTACTTGAAGCTGCAGGCACAGTGTACTACCTCAAATAACTCCAAATCAATTGCATCACAAGAAAATAGGTGGAAAGAGCAGAATTCCAAGTTCTGTAAATGACACTTGGGAGATGTTGGAGAAAAACTAGTGAAACTGTTCTTTTGTTAATCAACTTTAGTAGGTACAAATTAAGGATTAGGATAGGACAGGGATAAAAATTACAGTATCATCATGTCAAACTTCTCCAGCTCTTAATGCTGTAACAATAAGCTACAGGTAGGAAAAGCTGTAGGGATGAGCACTAGTGAAATAATACTGCTTTCTTCAAAGACTGAAGTTACTGAACTGAGACCTCTCCTTGATCCTGAGAGGGAAAACTTTTTTTTCCCCTCCTTGTTGAAGCATTTGATGTTCTAGTGTGTATTTGTAATTCAGTACTAAAATAGGGTTGGACACTGGTGCTGCACATACTACACTTAATCCCATAAACCCTGCATTGTACTGGTGACTGTATGCTTGCCTGCATGTATAACTTAGCTTCACTTGAAGTACCTCAAAACTGAAGAATAAGGATTGTATGGCAATAGTTTTAGATAGCTTATCCTAACAGTTAAAATAATATAGAGCTGTATATAAAGCATCGTCACAGGAAATTGCATTAGCTTGATGGTGATTGTAGAAAGAGACTATATTTAGAGTTGGGAATTCCACCAATACTGTGAAAAGTAGGTGGGCTCTTTCACACTGTTCACAAACAATCTTCTTGAACAGGGCCAACTAAATCTTAGGAAGAGGTGGTAGTAAAGGATGTAGCAGAGGAGAAGGTTTCTGTGTCTGGGTCAGGGTGAGTGAATCTGTTGGGAAGGTTAAATTGTACTTTTGCTGTTCAGGTTGTCATTTTCCATACAAAAAAATGACCAAACTGTTGAATTCATCTTTCCTTAAGGTGGTCAGCCCAGAAATGTGCAGCCTTTTAGTGATGAAGATGCTTCAATTGAAACTATGAGCCACTGCAGTGGCTTCAGTGATCCTGCTAGCTTCACTGAGGATGGTACGTTCCTTCATTTATATCTGCTTATCTTTTTAAAAGCATAAAACCTGAGTTGACTTAGGAGTTCAAGTACTAGACTGTAAATAGCAGTATCAAAGTAATGATGTTCTGATTAACGATTGTTAATCCAGTGGTTATTGGGTTTTTTGTAAGAATATACTCCAGGTTTCATGACTCTTATCAAACTATCAGGCTTCTTATTAGACTTACACAATGCTAACTTTTGGAGACAAGAAGAGGTTTTTGAGGTGCATTGTAAGATGCTGATTTTCATAACACATAGTTGAGGTGGTGAGAACTGCAGAAGAGTTTGGGATGGAAAGAGTTGCATTTGCCTGTTCTGAACTAGATTTGTGCTTCGTCTCTGCTACCATCTCTGCAACTTGGGTTGCTGTGATGTCATTTGGTTGGGTGGAGGGGACCTGAAAGCCTGCTATGGAGGAATAAGGCAGGGACCTTTCTCTGTGACTCCTTTCTACTCTTAACTGAGCTGCTGCTGCAGAGGCTTCTGAAGTGCTGTCAGATAGGACAGGCTGCTTAGAATCTTCACTGCACCACCAGTGAAGACCCCGCTGTTCTCCAGGGGTAGATGTGGTGGAGTGGATGCTGCTGACAGGATTGACTGATGGGTTTCCATTGTAGCAAATTTATGTAAGACCTGAATAGCTCCCTCATTCATTCTTGGCACATGTAAAAAGCAGGTATATCTATTGTTAAATCTGTGCTGTTTGTACATTTTTATAAAAGTATTTTAAGGGCTAGTTTGCTCTAGGAGGCTTAACACCATTCTGTTGCTGTCATACTGAACAGTTCTGTAGCTATTGTGTATTTTAAACTGCTTTTTTTATTAGTGTTAAAAACATGAAGTGTTGGATACTACTGTGTCTGCTAATAAAATGTGTATCAGTAGGACTAAATTATTTCCTCTGGATTAGGGCCTGAAGTTGATGAAGAAGCCACTCAAGAAGACTTAGAATACAAATTGAAGGGATTTATTGACCTTACATTGGACAAGAGGTATAGTATGCTTTGAAGAAATGCATTTATATGGTGTTTTCTGGCTTCCCCTGATGCAATAAGGGAAATACTCATCAAATATTTTTACATGCTTACTGAAGTTGCAGTTATTTCATGCTGGGGAGGACTTGCTTTTCCTCTGCATCTGAAAAGACCTTTCTCCCCCTAATAGCTTCAAGTAGAGTGACTTCATTGCTACTATTGTGAACTCTATCTCCAACTTAAGTTTCTTTGTCCTTGAGGAAGGAGGGAATTCATAGCATGTTGTACTTCATGGTGGTACTTTGCAGTTATTCTACTGGATGCAGACAAATACAAACTTAAATGACAGGCTGGTGCATGCTGATTTCAGGATGTCTTCCTTCTCTCTTCTAACAGTGCAAAGACAAGACAAGCAGCTCTTGAAAGTCTGAAAAGTGCTTTTTCTTCTAAAATACTATATGAATTTATCATGGAAAGGAGGTTGACGCTAACCGATAGCATTGAACGCTGCATAAAAAAAGGTAATTAACATACTTCCTATTAGGAAGCAATAAACCCTATGAAATAGCTCACCTTTTAAAAGGAATTAAGACTGTGAGACTTCCCCAGTACTTTATAGAGTGCTTAATTTAGATATGTTAACAACATCTCTTTTTGTGAATTTAGATGTCATATTTTAACTGGCCTAGAAAATTAATGGAAATTGTCTGTTGGTTTCTGAATTTCCTCTTGAAAGTTCTCAAACTATTATCTTTAAAGGAAGGAAGCGATGCACAAGGCTATTGCTCATCATAGTATGTTAATCTCTAGGTAAGAGTGATGAACAGTGTGCAGCTGCTGGACTGGCATGCCTTCTGTGTGTGCAGATGGGGTCAGGAATTGAAAGTGAAGAGATTTTTAAGACCCTTGGTCCACTTCTGAAGAAGATTGTCTGTGATGGAACAGCCAGTATCCAAGCCAGACAGGCTGTAAGTAATTAAAAAAAGAAAAAGTTTGTTTGCCAGGCAGGGGACAGAGTACATTTTTTGACCAGTTCACTATTGTGTAACCCAGAGCTAAAGTTTGCTGCACTACTGTAAACTCATAATGTTGACGTATGCTCTGAATGAGGCATAGCAGTTTTCAGTGGCTTAAAAAGTTTCACCTAGAGGCTGAACGTCATCCTCTTCAACCCAGGAACTTCCTTAAAGAGCTGTAACATCTAGTACTTTGCCAAGTGCCTTAACTCACTATGTAGCTCTCTCCTTACTGCAGTTCTGAGGGTTGATGTTGAAGTCTTATAGAAAGAAATAAAAGTTTTCCCATTGACTGATGTATTCTTCTAGTATTAATTTTAACTTCTTTAACAGCAGAGGAATGTTAGTGATGTAAACATATTTACATGTAATAAAATTAGATACAGCAGATCTAGAACATACTTGATATATTTGTACTACCAAAAGTATTCAATGTTTTTCATCCAGTTATCTCATCTATACATTGGTGGCAGACTTGAAATATTGACTGAAAACAGTCTAAAGCTCTTGCTGAGATTTTTTTTTTTTGTTTTAAACTGGAGAGTTTTAATTAATATTCTATACCTTGCCTTTATCACTACATAGCTGGCTACTTCTCCTAGTGTACTCAAGCTGTGTCACAATACATATGGTCAGATGGAAGAGGTAGTATTAGTTCAAGAGCAGTTGTTTCTACAAACAAACAAAAGCTTTTAAAGTTTGGCCTATCTAAGTGTTGCTTTGAGTCCTGTCTGTTCACTGGAAGAATCGCTTTCAAACGTTTTTTTTCTTTGCTCTTTGAAAGAGGAGATGGAATAGAATATGGGCAATAGGAAAGAGAAGTGTAGGGTCCTCACAGTGGAAGTCAGAAAGTTCCAAGAAAGGCAGTTGAAGTACAGTATCTTCATGACACTTAATTGTAAGTGGGCAGAGGGGAAAATATTTCTCACAGTGTGAATAAATAGCATGTATCCGTTACTGTTTATCAACAATTTCTTCTAGTGAGTCCTAGTGGAGTTTAAAATAGAGTGGGAGGAGTGCTACACAGATGTAGTTTTTGGAAAGGTTTTGTAAGTTATATTAAACAATGCAGCATAAAAAGTGAATGCTTGAGACCTGCATATATCATCCTGAGAGTGGAAGGGAACTGAGAGCTAACCATTAAAAAGTAGCTGAATTAAAGTGTTGAAGACTTGTACTCTGCTGAGGTCTTAATCTGAAGTTTCCATTACCCCAGATGTTAAATTCCAAAGGTCAAAGTTTGAAGATTTTGTCAACAGTAACATTAATGTCAAATACTGACACTTCTTTCTTTTGTGTCTAGTGTGCAACCTGCTTAGGGATTTGCTGTTTCATTGTCACTGATGACATTACGGTGAGAATAAATAATACTTTTTTTTTTCTTTAAATAGAAATTGTCAGTATGAAAACGTGTGAATTTTAAGCCATTTTGTTTTTTCCCCTGCTCAGGAGCTGTACTCTACTATGGAATGCCTGGAAAACATCTTCACAAAGGCCTATCAGCGAGATAGAGACACTAATGGTGTATCAAGTACCCATAGTACTGTGCTTCACATCAGTGCTCTCTTAGCATGGACGCTCTTGTTGACCATTTGTCCAATGAATGAAGTGAAGAAAAAAATTGAAACGTGAGTGTCTTGGAAAACACAATTTGTAATGACTGGTTTTATGTGCAGTGAAGCAGATCAACCAAATTTGCATCTTAATGAAATGTGATTTCCTCTTTAGGCACTTGCATAAACTTCCAAGTCTGCTGTCTTGTGATGATCTCAATATGAGAATAGCTGCTGGAGAAACACTTGCCCTTCTGTTTGAACTGGCACGTGAAACAGATGCTGTAAGTAGATGTCGGCAGCTAAACTTTCTTGCACTGGCATGATGACAAGACAAATTACTTAACCTGTGTTGCGTAGCACCCTGGATCCCAACAAGTGGAAGAATTCATCAGGGTTTGCTCTTTGTATTGAGCCTGCCCCAATGTAATTGGGTATAGCAGTGATTCACAGCAATTTAACTATCACTTTTACACTAGTTTCCATATTGCAAAACAGGACCAGTATAACAAAACACATCAAACAGTACTTACATCTAACTAGAAATGCAGTGTGTGAGCTTTAAAATTGAAATCCAACACCAACTTTAAAAAACAAAGTCCCTAGAGCGATTCCAGGATAAACCAGTATTGTTTACTGCAGTGAGAACAATCATTACACACTTTATTTTCTCCAGACAGGTTCCAGTGGTTCCCAACTTGCAGAATTCCACTCTCACAGCTAAAATGCTGTCCTTCAGTAGAAACCGTGTTGACTTTTAGTGTTGTTTTTTCAGCATCCTTATTTAGGTACTGTGAGAAGAATAACTCATATGGCACGATTTCACAGCAGTTGTGGCTATTGTTCTGCTTTTGCGTTGGATGAGAGGCAAGCTTCTTGGTATTGCCTCATACACAGCTAAACTTGCCTTTACGTTCTTCCATATGCCTTATTCCGAACTGTTTTCTTGAAGGAAATAGTCTCCTCTTGCCTATGGCATGGTTTGGGGGAGCGGCTTCTAGCTCCATTAAGGCTGCTGTGCTTCGCCAGAGCAGTGTCTGAAGTGAAAGGATAACCCCAACTAAGTTGGGATAAGCAACTCAAATGCTGCCTAATCTGAAACAGTATGTTGAGGCTTCTGAATAATTGCAAACCGTAGGGATTTGAGTCTCTTGGTCGTGGAAGCCAACTTTGAAAGAAAAACAAAGTGAGATGGGAACTTAATCCTTTATTTGGTCAAACTGACCAAGTTACTAAAATATCAGAATACGTTGATGGATGAGACTGTATTCACTAAAAACTACTTCCAATCTATCGAGGAAACGCACCTGTAACCATTACAAATTATTATCTTTGCATTCCTATCAATTAGCACAGACTAAAAATGCTGACTGTGGTTTCCCTTTAACCAGTTTCCTTCAAAAGGCACACAGGAAACTCAGCATAGCCGGTTGACATGACAGATCTAAAAAATGACAAAGAATGTGTTCTTACAAAATTGAGATACATTCTTACTAATCCATGTAATTTACTGCTGAATTTGTAAATGGAAGGGAGAAAATATTTCCTAATAAACAGTTGTGCATTGATGTTTACTTCAATAATTTTCGTAAGTTTTTTTTACACTGCTTCTGAATTTTCCACCCCATACAAGACTTAGGACTAAATATTCTGTTCTGTCAACCTAATGGTGTCATAGGATCCATCTCCAGCAGCATGAATTCTGTGCTAATAACTCAAAAGTGCCCTTTATTATAGATTGTCAACAAGGGGGACAGCCGAGTTCAGCAGATCAGTCCCTTTGTTTGAGTTTCAGTCCCTTGGAATTGTGTAGAAGAACAGATTGACAGATATATACACACACTGAAGGAGCTGGACTGTTTCATGTGGCTCTGGCTACCAGAATGGAGTTTGATAGAGTCCTGCTTGGTAAACTGGACGCTGTGACTTTGTTCTTACTGGCTTAAGTGCTGCAAATAGAAGTGGGGGATGTCAGTGCTGTATCTTTTGCTTTAAGCAAAGAGCAAAGAGGTTATAGGGGTCTATGTGCCCAGAATCTGGAGAGAAGCATTTCCTTGTTTGCAGGGACAGATGTTAAGGCCAGAATTGAGGGGGGGAAAAAAAACCAACAACTTTCTTTTTTTTTTTTTTTTTAACTAGGATTTCTTTTATGAAGATATGGAACTTCTAACAGAGAAACTAAGAGCTCTGGCTACTGATGGAAACAAGCACCGAGCCAAAGTAGATAAAAGAAAGCAGCGATCTGTCTTCAGAGATGTTCTAAGAGCTGTTGAGGTGATTCTTTCATCTTACTTTGAATGGCTGGATAGTAACCATGTAGTGCAATTTAAGAATATTAAAAAACCCTTTTTATTGTTAAATAGAATTACTGTTTCATTGAAAGCAACAGGAAAAAATATTTTGAGGAAAGGAGATGTCAGTCTCATGACTTACTTGACATTTAACTGCTCTTTTAAGAGTGTAGAACAAATGAAGTAAAACTGTTTATTTTGCTCCAAACTTGACTTCCATATTGAAGAGTATTTATTTTTCTTCAAATAAGGCTAAACATTGCACTCTAAGTACTAAATTACTTTTTTTTTTATACCATGAGCAAATTTTTTCATATTAAAAATTTATGTCCTCAGTTTTGTGAAAAGATTCATACTATGCCAGGCATAATAAACAAAAAAGTACTGTAGTAGTAAGATTCTGTCAGGGCTACAGAAGTGTTTGTGTGTGAGGAAGGGCAGTGTTTTTTAATTTTTTTGATGTAATTTTCTGGGTTTTCATATCCAGGTTAATAGAGCAATACAAGAAGTTGATTAGTAGTGTAACTTCTGTTAAGTAAAGTCTCTCTGAGACAAAAGTCAAACTTCTATTGCTTTTATGGATTATTCTTTATCTTGCACCTCGTGAATTGGATCTTTGATTTGTCAGGTAATTACTTGTTACTTTGCTCGATGGATAAGACCATCTAAATATGAACTGACATGCAGAACATTTAAATATCTCAGAAGCTAAGGGGAAAGCCTGGAAGTGGTTTCTGGCTGTAAAGAGTCACTTATTAGCAGTTGTTACATTCCATTGTCACAAGTGTAGCTTGCCACATTTAGAAGGTGGGGGCTAAATGAGGCTTACAGACTGACTGAAGGGTGATTCCTGCACTCTGACTTATCTCCAGAAAAACCAGTTCTAAGATTAAAGTGAAGTCTTTTTTTAAAATGCTTTCTGACTTTAATATCAACTTCCACCAGTCTCTGAAGAAATATGATCTTTACTGTGTATGTGCTGTGTTATTTGGAATGTTTTTGTGTGCCAAATTAATAAAATTTGTAAGGTTATATACAATTCTTCACACGGAAGGCTTCTTAAATTAAAGTTATAAATGTTTGGTTTCGAACAGGAGCGTGACTTTCCTACAGAGATGGTTAAGTTTGGACCTGAGCGCATGTATATTGACTGCTGGGTTAAAAAGCAAACTTACGATACCTTCAAGGAGATTCTGGGGTCAGGGATGCAATATCACTTGCAGGTGAGCTGCTGGTTGGTACATGCTCAGACTGTTGCTAACTAGAGACTGCTTCTTCCCTCTCTGGCTCCTTGGCAGTAGATCACTCTTGGAGTTGCAAAATCATGAGTAGAACTTGGTGAAAAAACGAGTTTTGCATTAGCTGTATTAAAAGAAAGCACTTCTAAAATGAATACAAGTTGGTTTTAAAACACTTTCTAGCTTACCTGAATTTGGCAAAGTGCACCTGCTGTAAATACCCTGAGGGGAAAATAAAGAGGGGAACTACAGTGAGCTAGAACTGCCTCTGAGTCCTAGCCTTGGTGTGCTGGGCTAGCAATTAGAAGACTTCTCCAAGAAAGAGATTCAAGCTGCGCGTCTTCTTAGCCTTCAGGGTTTTCCTGAATCCTGATGCTCTTTCAGCAGAGTGGTGTAGTCATCTGGCTGCTGTCAAGCTGGATGCCTCCTCCCTCCCCGTTCAGGCCTGTAAAAAGGAATGCAAAGCTTTCCTCAAAAATACTGAACACAGCTTACATCCCCATGATGTGACAGTATTCCGGAAGGGAAGGGATGAGTCCTTATCTCTGTTCTAGGAACTGCTTGTTCATTAGTCATCTGTTCAGATGCGTAGCAGAAGCAGGAACTCTAGCTTGGGAGTACATGCTCCCAAATTGCTATAATCCTGGGGTTAAAGTTTTCAGTCCTGTGTTAACTGCGGTTTTACATGACCAAGGGAGCCTGGGCATTTTTCAAATACTGCTTTTTCAGTTGGGTATTTCTAAAGGAATGTATTGTGAAACCATATAGATCTGTGTCTAGCTGCCTAATCTTGTGTAGAGGAGGTAACAGAGCAGCGTCTAATTTGCTGAGACGGGGCAAAAATAAATCAATGCAGGGGGTAGGTCACTGTCTTCTGCAGAGGGCAGTTTAGTTCTTAGCCTTCTGCTAAAAGGAAGAGGTGTTCCCTGGCTTAATTGCAAAAGATTCTAAGATTTGTGTTAAATTGCTGCTCTTTCTTATTGGAGTACTTGATATTTAACAGTAGGCAGCTTTGAAGACTTGCTAATCAAGAGGAGAAACTGATCATTTGATGTTTTTTCTTGTTTAGTCAAATGACTTTCTTCGGAATGTGTTTGAGCTTGGTCCACCAGTAATGCTGGATGCTGCAGCTCTTAAAACAATGAAGATATCTCGTTTTGAAAGGGTAGGTTATTGCACTTTCATGTATTTTCTTTACTTCAGACCCTATTATATTTCTCCTGAATGAAATGGTATTCCAAGCACGCGCTTTAAGAAGTGTCATCTTTACACTTAGCACTATAGTTCTAGCAGTGCCCCCATGTTGTCCCAAATGAAAGCAAACTGTGCTCTTAGGCGTCCTGGAGCTCTTGGTTTGGATTTGCCACTGGGCATGTACCTGGTACTGCTTTTCCCCTCAAGTCAATCTTCAGACTCAGCTGCTGATGGGTACCAGAATCAAGCTCCATACCTGTGAAACTGAGGCTCTTACAAGAGCCCCAGGTTTTATGGGTAGGGACAGAGAGGAAACTGGAGAAACTGAGTCTATCACAGCCAGTATCCCAAAGTCTCCAGTGTGAAACGGACACGAGGAGGATGACTTTGGTCTGTTGGCTGTGAATGTACTCACCCTGTGTATGAATCATCTGCGGAATGGGTGCTACCAAGTTTAGTCTGGGGGTGTCAAACTTCATCTACATTGAATCTGTGTGATGCTCGGTACTGACTGGCTTCCAGAATTGCCCCTAACTCAGCCTTTCTTACGCAGTCCAAGTTTCCTTTAAATGTGTGTGTATATTTATNTGTCAAAGATTAATAAAAAGGTTTTCAGCTCTTTCTTAACATAAAAAAATCTCAAAGGAAATAATAATTTTGAACACCTGTGGTTAATTTTTCTTTTTGTTTTGTAGCACTTGTACAACTCTGCAGCGTTCAAGGCTCGGACGAAGGCCAGGAGTAAATGTCGTGATAAAAGAGCAGACGTGGGGGAATTTTTCTAAATCTCCTTTTCCATGGGGTTCAATTTTTAGTATTTCATAACCATAATGGATTTGTAATCTTTAAATGAATTTTTAAATTTCTGTAGTCGGTTTGCACTTGTGCAGAAGGATGTTGTATAAAGTCTGTAAATACAATGCATGTTGTTGCTTAGTTGCATATAGGCTGTACATAGATGAATATGTTGTAACTGACCTGTCAAATGGAGTGAATAACTGTAGTCAAATGCTGTGTGTCAGGTGGGGTTACTTCCGTTTTATAAGATAAATCAAATGAATTCATTGACCAAGTGTTTTGGTAAGAATGTGCCGATAGGAGAAGATGAATTTTGTTGTCTGAAGTTATTTTAGGAACATTTTAAACTCTTCAGTGGCAGGGAAACAAATTTCTACACAGCATGACTTACCCTGAAGGGGACTATGAAATTCAATTACCTTCACTTACAGTGAAGTAGTGAACGACAAATAATTGCCTCAATGTAAAATAAACCTTAAGATTCTCATGTTCTGAAATTGGATGTTTACTTTTTGGAATAAAGCTTTTTCTCGCTGCTTGCTTTCTCTGGTAAAAGTGATCTTCACTCCATGCATGAAGGGCTGGAACACCAGCAAAAAACCTAAAGGGTGGTTTTTTTTATTTGCCACATGTGGTTGGGGAAATCTCAGTGCTTTGGAAGGCGCTCTGTGGAACTTCACCTTGCTGGGTTTGGAAGGTTTGTCCTACATAACAGTCCACACTGTAATCTACAGCCTGCTGTATGTATGTCCTCAGTTTTGTACTGGTCAGACGTTGCCTAGTTCTGGTTCTGCAAAACACCTTATCTTCCAGGAGCCATTCCAGCTGCCTGGCTCTTGTCACGTTGGAGCTACTCCTCTGCCCTTGGTTTCTGGCTCTAGAGAACTGAAATGTGCCAAAAGCTGACAACTGCCTTTTAGGGGTAATGGGAGCTTTTTGTTAGAAAGCCAATGAAAGCCAGAGAGATGGAGCTTCTGAACCAGAACTATAGATTAGTGTGCTTGTTAGAATATGCACTCTGAGAGCTGTAGGTTAAGCAGAGGGAGAAGTAAACTTTGCACCCAGCAGCACCTCACCCCACCCCCTGAAAGACTCTGCTTGCTCTGATAAGAGAGAGTTTGGTGGGTGGTGGTTTGTTTTGGTTTAGGTTTTTTTTTCAATTTCAGATTATATCAGAACCTATTCCAGAAAATCCACACATGCTAATTAGTTGTACCTTCCCATTCCCTTTTTTGTTTCCTCAAAGAGTGCATTATGTAAGAACTTGTTGGGCTCATGAAGCTGATTACACTGTAGCAAGGCCACGGGCTGGAATTTGTACTATTACTGACACGTGTTGTCAGTGTTTCTCACGCAAGTGGAGAAGAAACTGATCCTTGACCCAGGTGAAGGTGACTGTTTGCCCAGCTCGGGGCTATGAACCCCTTGAGCTGAACTGTTCCCACAAGCCAGCGGGTCTCTCCTGTGGCTTCTGGCTGGTCACATTTGCCAATTTTGCTAGTGTAAAGTAGCACACTTTGAGAGCTTCCTGTCCTGCCAGCGTTTTGCAAGACTGGTTTGTGTAGCAGCTCCTGGCAGGTGGCCAAGCGTGCGGTTGTCCTTTCCCCCATTGCACTGCAGCTGCCGGCCACAGGGACCAAGATGACTTCCAAGGCTGTTTGAGGGGAGATGGGCTGTTTTGCTGCCCTACAGAGCTGTGATGGGTTTGCAGACCTTCTCAAGCTTAGAAATGGAGAGGCCCGAGTCGTTGTCTTCTAATCAGGATGGTGTTGGAAATCTTTTAGGGATGGAGGTGAGAATTTATTTTTTTTTTCCTGGCTTGCACATCCTTGTTAGGAGGGAGGAATTCTAGGGGGCTCCGTTACCGCCCAGGCTGAGCAGCAGCAGAGCTTGTCTGCTTGGGATGGGAAACTGCGCATCAGATGGTATATCCCTTCTGTCGTTCCCTGAAAGCAAATATGTTTATCTGTTTAAAGGGGTTCAAAAATTTAGACATATGGAAAACCCCTTTGGAAAGGGGTTTGTTGTTTTGAGCCACGGTCCCTTCGTGTAAGCGTCAGCTGCCTGTCCTTACAGTGGGCTCTAACGTGTTCTGCAACGTCCACAACAAAAAACTAGTGATCACAAGAACTGTCTGAAGCAGCAGGTACCAGTAGTCCCAAAGAGTTTCTCAGAACTTATTTTTCAAACAGCTAAGGATGCCGGACAAATTAGTTCATCCCATAATACTGTCCCACTTGAATTTGTAAGGTGTGTGGGAGGAGGAAAATACCCTGGGTTTTCTGGTCTATGCCTTTAAAGCACTCAGGACTGCAGTCCTGTAGATAGGACTCTTCTGCATAGCAAACTGGTTACTCATAGCTACAGCGTTGTAGATATGACTCTCCTGAGTAGCAAGTGAGTTTTAAAAAGGCATCATAAGGCAAAAGGTTAGTGAAATATTGGTAATTAGTAACAAACCTCATTCTCCGTTGTAGGATATGATCCTCATGATTCCAGTGTATTTGGAATTTGCCGAAAGAGCTGTATGTGTGCTGATTTAAACAGATCAATATAGTGAAGTCAGTGTACTTAGCCAAGATGAGCTCTAAATATAGATTGAGGGGCAGTGTTTCATAGCTGCCCTCATNAGTGATCTTCACTCCATGCATGAAGGGCTGGAACACCAGCAAAAAACCTAAAGGGTGGTTTTTTTTATTTGCCACATGTGGTTGGGGAAATCTCAGTGCTTTGGAAGACGCTCTGTGGAACTTCACCTTGCTGGGTTTGGAAGGTTTGTCCTACATAACAGTCCACACTGTAATCTACAGCCTGCTGTAGATTTGTCCTCAGTTTTGTACTGGTCAGANCAATTTCAGATTATATCAGAACCTATTCCAGAAAATCCACACATGCTAATTAGTTGTACCTTCCCATTCCCTTTTTTGTTTCCTCAAAGAGTGCATTATGTAAGAACTTGTTGGGCTCATGAAGCTGATTACACTGTAGCAAGGCCACGGGCTGGAATTTGTACTATTACTGACACGTGTTGTCAGTGTTTCTCACGCAAGTGGAGAAGAAACTGATCCTTGACCCAGGTGAAGGTGACTGTTTGCCCAGCTCGGGGCTATGAACCCCTTGAGCTGAACTGTTCCCACAAGCCAGCGGGTCTCTCCTGTGGCTTCTGGCTGGTCACATTTGCCAATTTTGCTAGTGTAAAGTAGCACACTTTGAGAGCTTCCTGTCCTGCCAGCGTTTTGCAAGACTGGTTTGTGTAGCAGCTCCTGGCAGGTGGCCAAGCGTGCGGTTGTCCTTTCCCCCATTGCACTGCAGCTGCCGGCCACAGGGACCAAGATGACTTCCAAGGCTGTTTGAGGGGAGATGGGCTGTTTTGCTGCCCTACAGAGCTGTGATGGGTTTGCAGACCTTCTCAAGCTTAGAAATGGAGAGGCCCGAGTCGTTGTCTTCTAATCAGGATGGTGTTGGAAATCTTTTAGGGATGGAGGTGAGAATTTATTTTTTTTTTCCTGGCTTGCACATCCTTGTTAGGAGGGAGGAATTCTAGGGGGCTCCGTTACCGCCCAGGCTGAGCAGCAGCAGAGCTTGTCTGCTTGGGATGGGAAACTGCGCATCAGATGGTATATCCCTTCTGTCGTTCCCTGAAAGCAAATATGTTTATCTGTTTAAAGGGGTTCAAAAATTTAGACATATGGAAAACCCCTTTGGAAAGGGGTTTGTTGTTTTGAGCCACGGTCCCTTCGTGTAAGCGTCAGCTGCCTGTCCTTACAGTGGGCTCTAACGTGTTCTGCAACGTCCACAACAAAAAACTAGTGATCACAAGAACTGTCTGAAGCAGCAGGTACCAGTAGTCCCAAAGAGTTTCTCAGAACTTATTTTTCAAACAGCTAAGGATGCCGGACAAATTAGTTCATCCCATAATACTGTCCCACTTGAATTTGTAAGGTGTGTGGGAGGAGGAAAATACCCTGGGTTTTCTGGTCTATGCCTTTAAAGCACTCAGGACTGCAGTCCTGTAGATAGGACTCTTCTGCATAGCAAACTGGTTACTCATAGCTACAGCGTTGTAGATATGACTCTCCTGAGTAGCAAGTGAGTTTTAAAAAGGCATCATAAGGCAAAAGGTTAGTGAAATATTGGTAATTAGTAACAAACCTCATTCTCCGTTGTAGGATATGATCCTCATGATTCCAGTGTATTTGGAATTTGCCGAAAGAGCTGTATGTGTGCTGATTTAAACAGATCAATATAGTGAAGTCAGTGTACTTAGCCAAGATGAGCTCTAAATATAGATTGAGGGGCAGTGTTTCATAGCTGCCCTCATGGGTCCTGCAGCAATTGACAGGTTCCTATAGGTCTAAAAGGAGAGAGAGGAGTTTTCTTCGGGTGATTTTCACTGGCTGGTTTCTTCCATATCCACCTGGTTATGTTGTAAGTAACATTTCATTCACCTGGGTTTTATTTCCTTTTATACTTGATTGTTGTCCATTTTTTTCTGTGAAGAATTCTCAGTGTGTTCTCACAACAAGTTCTAATTTTACCACCACAACTGGAGGAGAAATTTGAAAGTTGCATGGGGAAAAAAGTCTTTTTAAGTAAGATAAAAATACAAGATAGAGTGACTCCAAATCCCCCAATGTTTAGATTAGTTTGTTGGGAAAAGAATCAATACTTTTGGCCAGTGACACTGGTGTCTGTATCTTCTCTCCTCTGCTCGGCATGTCAATGGAATCAAACAAACGTAAGATAGACTTTGTAGAATTAATAATGGTTATCATCACTGCGGTTACATGCACAGTGAGGAAATAAGTTTTAATAATTGGTAATGAATGCAGAAACATATAATTCATAATATTAATGAATCAAAGGTACTCACGTTTATTACAAAACAAGTTGTTAAGAAGAGTCTTCTCTGCAGTTGCAGGGAGGTACTAACCCTAAATACCCAAGAGACACAACTGCTTTTTCGGCAGCTAAAAATAACCAAAACCTCTGTGCACGAGGTGGGAGCTTTTAGCATGCTGCCGTTGAAACGTGGGGGTCCGTAGTGACGGCAGAGCCAGCACTGGTGGGGACATGGCTCGCAGACTGGGCTGCCTGGCACTGGGCAACAGGCTAGGGGAAGGAAAGTGGAGGCATTGTCTGTCCTGAAATCACTGCTGAACTGCTAACGATCATGCACTAGGTAAGGGTAACCACTACTGTGCCAGATTCTCTACCTTGTCTTTGTATTTTGTAGCATCAGTTCTGAACAGAGAAGAAAGAAGCTGTAATATTTCCTTACACTCTATTAAATGGAAATAGAAAAGTAGACCTGCAGGCCAGTCAATCCTCACCATCAGGAGAATGAGAGCCATTGTCAGGAGTGATTGAAGCACTTAGTCTTCAGATTTACTGAGGCTCAGTGAATGATTTCTTGGCTGCGTGCTCAGATTTAGGTGAACTATGACAATCTTCTGCATTTGGTTTAGTGAGGGAAAGAACGGGCCTTTTCTGAAAACACTCAGACCTGTATTCCTCAACATTCAGGTTTGTAATTTAAGTGTTAGGTTAGGAATCCGGTCATGCTGCTTTCTCTAGTGCTTGGAGAGGGAGTGAGGGAGAGACATGCCAAGAGGGCAATTCTATCCATCTGGGATTCAGAAATCATCCATAGGTGCTGAACACTCTCCATCAACAGGAGGTTTACACCCCATGAAGAGCTGAGTTATGTCTGGCAGGTAAAATTGACCCTGAGAGCTTTGACAAAACACCAAAAGGGTAAGATGTATTCGACCCCAAGTCTAAAGTCATCTCTGTGAGCTCTCCCCTTACATTCACTAACAAGGGAAAGGTACCTTTAGACTGCAACTGTAAGGTCAAAAAGGCCTATCTTAGGCCTATATTACTTGGAGATACATATTTTTCTTCAATAATTACAGAAGGAGTTTTCAGTGACTAGGGTAGTCTAAGATGCCTAATTAGAGCATCTGCATCTCCTTATGGCTAGAACTCCAGTTTGTATCTGGAAGACTTTTTTGGAATCAGGGTAGCATAAAGAAAACCAAAAGACTGTTGAAGAATAATGTGCAATTCATAGAGCAACCTGCTTAGGTATTACTTCTTTTCTATATATAATCGTCCTTCGTAACTGTGTTTGTATAAACAACCATTCAATGATTCATGCACCCAGACTCTGCAGAGAAGCTGGTTTTGTTGACTGGGCCCCATCCGTTTTGTTTTTTTTAAGGTAAAGCATAATAGTCTGAAGAAAAAGCTTTGCCATCAGGCTTTGATTTGTCCAAAACTAGCATCTATCTGAAGTAGAACCCCATTAGAAGACTATCTTTTGCTCAGTTTTTCACAAATGAAAATTTCACAGTGCTACACACTCCATGGCCATAAGCAGACCCATATTCTTGCTGCTTATCTCCTGCATCCATACCTGCTTTCTCTGTCTTATTTCGGAATTAGTTATCTGGTGCTGAAAGCAGAGGACCTGAATGACATCCTTCCTGGTGGTGTTAGTGAAGGTTTGGCTTTCACTGTGGTCAGGATATCAACCTTCATTTTACCAAGTACCGACCAAACCAAAAGGGTTATACAACTAAATTGCTAACATTCAAATCAAGGCCAGAGCCAGTCAAATAGATTTACTCCTTCTCTCTTTCCCTGCCTCCCCCCCATATATATACACACACATACATATGTATAAGTACACACACACTTAGGTAGGTATATATACACATATGCACAAACACAATGTGGCAATGAAGTCTTATGCTTATCAAAGACCTCCAAGAATAAACAAGTGCTAAGTGCTGTATTACACTTGCCTTCAAGGCATGGTAAGTGTACTAGTCCTTCAGATCCCTTTCTTTTACAGGCTATTAAGGCTGCTCAGCATTTCCTTAGATCTGACACTGACTGTTATTTAGCATATTCATGTTTTAATTTTTTTTTAATTAATATTGCTTTTAGATACAATGGAGAGGCCTTCCTTGGAAATTAATCTGCCCGATACTCATGAAGAAGGAAAACTTTATGTAGTCGATTCCTTAAATAACCTTAACAAACTAAATGTTTGTCCTGATGGATCCCAACATGCACTAGGTACGTATGATGATGCTTTGAGTTTTTCTATACATACAATAGGCCATCAAATAAAGAGTTATGTATGGCATTTGAAAAGACTGACCACGTTTTGTTGCACTGATGTCAACAGCTCAATAGGCCAATATGTGTATGCCAATCTCCATACTGAAAAATATAAGAAAAAGATTGAAAATGGCATAATTTAGACAGATCAGATGATTAATGGTTTAACTGCTCCCGCTGAGTATTTCAGGTATTAGGTTCTTAGAAATCCCTGTATTTGGCTAGGGATTCACTGTCAAGCCTGAACTTATCTTCCATTTCCATTGGGATCTATGAGGTGATCCCTTGCAGCATAATTTCTCTGGTAATGCTCAATATACACCTACTCCATAAACAGCATCATAACTCTTCACAAGCTCTTGTGGCAATAAAAACCCAGAGTTTCGTTTTGTTCTTTTAAGACACATCTCCTAGGGACTCAAACCAGTTATCCAAAATATCCCATGAGACTTTCAAGCATTTTAATTCACAGACTCTTTCACAGTTACACATATGGGCTCTCATATTTCTACTGGTTTTATAGGGCTCTTATCTTTTATTTGCTCATGGCAACAAGAATATTTTCACAATTTACTTGAGTTCTTAGTGACCTGAAAACATCTTAAAAACTGGAGTTCTGTAGCAGCATTCTACATGACAGTATTTGAATCTGCTTTTATTTCCCTTGTGATAATGACAAATTTGACTAAGAAAAGCTATAGAACAACACCTATGTTTAAAGGAGTTTCCAATGGCCATAACTTAATCGTGCTTCTCGTTATAGGACTTAAATGCTTTTCCATTACTTCTGTTTATGAGTCCTCTAACTTTACCTTATGTAACTAACTAGGGTGGTGCTGGTTTCTAGATTTATCACAATGATGTTAGACATTATGTAGATTATCTTGATGTTGTCACTTCTACAACTACAAAATGAGGCAATGGGATAAATTTGAATTAATGTCAGAGAAACTCTTTGGATTGTGGCTGTCTTGCTCTCTTCTAATTTTCACTGGACAGTATCGTTTACTTTCCAGGTGAATTTTCGGGGTTCCTAGGGATCATATAGGGTTTTGTGGAATAATCATGTGCATGTTCCTCCCTACATTTCAGCAGTAAATAAAGGCAGCATAATATGTATTTTATGTATCAATTTGTAAAGTGCTTTAGCTCCTTCTAGGATTATTGCTTTTGACATGCATACTTTTCATTTTTAAAAAAAAACTTAAGAGATTCTGTAGCTATCTTATCTCACTAGTTAAATACATAAAATGAATTTTGCACAGTCCTTAGCTGCCCCATCTATCAGCATAACATTCTGGTTCTCTTTCCAGAAAATTAGTGGAGTATTTGTCGAATTTTGATAAATACTAAACCCTTGTGAATGATCTATTAATAGTATGGCAGATGTCCTCTTCGATTTAAAAAATGATGTTTCAAGAGTGCTGCAGCACCCATCAATCCTCTTGTTCAGTAGCTTAATATGACTTGGCATAATTAAACACACAGCAACCATGTTAAAAGCTATTTGAAATGTATGTACCTTTTGATTGCTTTGGTAGCAGCCATGCAGCAATTTCTTTTTGGTTTAGATGATAAAATGGTCCCATTGTCTGCAGCTTGGCAAGAATCTGTGTTTGCTGATTCCTCACAACACTGCTGTCTGGCACGGTCAGCCAGCTGAAATAGGAAAAGGAATTCATTAGGCAGAGCAAGCACAGACCACATTTGAGACCTCTATTGATAGCTTGGTATGCTTGAGAGACAGCAGTAGCAGGCCCTCCCCATCCTTATTACTCTGATTAGACAGCAATATTGGTGCAGGCACTTAGTATACGATGCATTTGTTACGAAAGTTAAGGGAATAAAAATAAAACCCCCAAACCGCAAATATTGAAAGGTTTCAGCTTACCCCCAGGCAGGAGTGTGTTAAATGCAATAAAGGAAAGCAGTGATATTCCCCAAGATCTCCTACTAGCTCAGTGAATTGCTCAGCCCCAGGTCGGTCCCTTATTAAAGTGATGTAATGGTATACACAGCCTTCCCTCAGCTTTATCACTACAGGCTCAGTTGCAAACACCACAGAGATTTCTAGCAGCTAAAACAGGAACATGATCTAGAAATATATTTTTCACAGATACATATGCTACTACCCCTTTTAGAATAGCAAGACAGCTACTGCAGGAGGAGAAATTATGGTAATTTGAATGCAATTTTAGGATGTATGAGACTGACACCAAAATAAAATAACATTAGCTCCCTGATCCACCCAAAATATAAAATAAACTCAGACCTTAGTAAGTAGTTAAAGTAGTACACAAACTTGGGGTTAAACAAGTCTGGCTCAAGTATGAATATTTTTTTATTTTCACATGAATTTCCTCATGGTCTTCACTGGACTCTACCAGTTGTTTTTAGGGCTACCTCTACTTGATCATAGCTGATTCTGTAAGAGAAACTACTATGCAACACCGTCTTTAAAAAGCAATGGACTGGCTCACTGCTCTGATCTGAGGGCAGCATAGCAACTGCTTGCCCTTCTTCCCCCTCATTCTTCACGTGCTTGAAGGACAACATATGTAGTCCATGTGAGAGTCTATCCAATTTTTGACAATTTGGGAGGATATGCACCTCATCTGTTTTGTTGGAATGAAACCAACAAAACCTACAGAAGAAGAAGAATATTACAAACATTTGCGTTGAGATAAAAAAATAAGACCTACATTAAAAAAAAAAAAAGTAAGACCTGTCCAACACCAGGAGCTTAACTGAGATGCTTAATTTGGGAGTTTAATCGCCCCCTAGGACACTTCTATCATCAAACAGAAAAAGATGCAAATCTAGAGGAACAATGTGTAAGATGAGACTGAGGCTTTCAGTGTGAGTTTTTCTCTCTTCTCTTTTGAAAAGATTGAGTCCAGTCAGGCCCTTAGAAAACCTCCTGATAAAAACTTCATTGCTATCTTTGTACATGTAAAACTGAGCAATAAAACCCTGTAGTGTAAAACAGGTCAACTTCAGCAAAACAGTGTATTTCAACAGTATAAACACCTATGTTGATTATGTCCCAACAGCTGTAACAGATGAATTAGTTTTTATATTTCCAAATTCAAGCTGAGCTCATAAATTTCGGTTCTTCCCTTTGCATGCAATATCACAGGAAATAAAATCCGTTGGCCAAAATGATGACATATTCTGCATCACTTTATGGAGCCAGAAACATTTTGTCGTGTTTATCCTAAGAAGCTTTAATAAACATTATCACCAAATGATTTGTCATCTTCTAACAGATGAGGAAGAGAACACCGGTGATACTGGAGAAAACAGGACAGAGACCAACACAAGAAACCAGTGTTTGTTCTTTGTCACCTTCATTCTTACTTTGATCGTCAGTTTGGCACTTGTTTCATTCGTTATATTCTTAATAAGTAAGTAAACGAACCGGGGGTTCTTAAAAACGTAGGGTCAACTGGAAGAAGAACTTTGCTGAAATGCATCATGTTAGCTTGTAACATGCTACTGCTGTATCTTCATGGTCAAAGGCTTTCCCTGGTTATAGGCAGTGGCTCTTGGTCACAGATATAAAAGCAGAGGCCTTGTCTCTCTGAGCTGAAAGGCACAATTTTGTTCCTACTGCAAAGGTTTTGTGAGCTTCAACAGCTGTCAAGAATTTAGCTCAGCAGGGTTATACTGTGTTGCTCAAAACGCTGACTGGGAATTACATTAAATTTTAAAGATGGCAGTGAGATCCTTTGACAATATGCCTTCCATTCCTTTCCAGATAAAACTCAGTACTGGTGTCGTTCCACTGGAATTATACCCAGGCTAACACTTAAATCAGGCTACCTGAAGGAAGAGCTGAAGTTTGCCTCATAACTACTGACTGGAAATTGATTTGGAACTAAGAAAATCTCAAACATGAGAAACTAAGAATCAGATAAGATATATTAAAATTGGCACGTAGCATTGAGTCTGCAGACGTAACTACTGTTCTGCTTAGCTAAGCACATGACTATAGGTGACCTTGCTTTATGGAGCTCTTGCCGACTTGGGGTTTTCCGGGCTAACAGTACTGAACAGAGTATGAGGTCCATTATTTTACCTTACAAGTAATTGAATTAATTAGAAACCGTGTGAAATTAAGATTTCTCTTATCCTATAGTAGTGAATTCACTGGAGAACAGTAAAAATCCTCATTTTCCTTTATGAACAAGAAATTCTAATCCTTGACTGAATTTGCTCACAAGCGCTCAAAGGAGAGAGTATCAGACAAGTGAAGAGCACAAAGTAAATTTTACGTGGCATGACTGTAAAACCTTAATTAAAATATCTCATACCTGAATTCCAGATTTGTTAACGGAGACCTAAAAGTAGAGGCCTGATATAGAAAAATGAGTAATGTGCCCCCTGAGTGGAAAAATGGTAAAGTAATAGTGAAAAGATTACTTACAGGGATTAAAGGAGTTTGTGTGGCCTCAGGCTGGTGGAGGCCTGTGGTTTTTGCAACTGATTTCCAGCAGAGTTTCAGATTACGTGATAAACACAATCTCAGATTGTGTTTGCAGTCCACAGACACAGATTCATTTAACATTGGCACTACTAGACTTAAGCTTTGGGTAAAGCATGGGTAAATTTTGTTCAGAAGGCCAAAATAAAAGTAGCTCCCGGAGTGTACATGACAGGTATTGCATATTGGTGTTCCAGAGGAAACTGGCCTCTAAATGTCAATATTTGCAATAATTCAGCCTACAATTTAAATACTTCAGGAAATCAAGTGCCGTGTTTTAGTAATTATACTTTAGAAAAATACAGGTGCATACTGTCCAAAAATAGCATCTGGGAGCCTCTAAATGAGCCCCTAATTTTCATGTGGACACTAATGGAATGGATGCACTCCTGAAAGCCACAAAATTTCTCTTAACCACACTTGATTTTATTACACTGCACTACACTGAAGAAAACAGAAAATAAGCAATTAAATAAACAACATAGTGAGCAGGTAACTCCACCAGATGTTTAACTTCTTATTCTGCAGCTGTTTTCCTGTTTAACATTTTTACTCATTCTAATTCCCTGCTAACTCCCATGGCAATGCAAGAGAGGGTAGAGATGCTCTTGACTTAAATGTTGCCAATTTAACGTGGTACTTATTCCTTCTCAAGTTCAAACTAGAAACAAGATGGACCAAATAACAAGCAGACTAATATCCGAAAAGAAGAATATAGAAGAGCTTAAGAAAATGAACAATATGATATTAAAGCATCTAAATCAATCAGGAATTAAGATGAGAGGCCTCTTCACACAGTCTCCTGATCTTCAGGATTACCTCTTTACCCATGCAGAGCTGAAAGTCCCTGGAGAATAGATCTTCTTTGGAATGTAATTCAGCATATTCATTTACTCATATTTTTTCCATATGGCACACAGGTTACTTAAACATTCTGGTATGGTCACAGGAACATTGGAAAAGCTATTTGAATGAAACACATTAAAAATAATCTTTTATCCTGTTTTACGTGAATCTAGATCTTGAAAACTAAGCCCTTATGATTTACAATAAACAATGGATTGTCAACAATTTTGGGCAAGAATTCTATGTTCTCTGTGCATTGTAAATTCCAGGGCTAAGGGCTTCATTTTACTTTACATGTACGTGAATGATCACAGAATATAGTGATTTCTATTCACATGATTCCAGCATGACATTGTTCGCTTAGTCATTCTCCTGCTTCTTTGGAACAAGTTTTGTGTTTCCTCTGTATTTCTTGTATTTAAGGATAACTTCAGATTCCGTAACTTATAAATAAATCCAGTTCTGTCACAAAGCTTGGTGCCTTCTTTTCTATGCATCTAAATAGATTGACTTACACCTCCTTTTGCAAAAAACCCAAACTTGAATAAAAACAAAGTCGCTCATAACATGGTATATTCAGCCCAGATTGATATTGGCCGAAAGTGGGTGTCATATTGTCTTACATGGGAGATGAGTTTAGAGGGTTCAGTCTGGTAATACTCATCTCATAGCAATGCCAGTGCACTGTATTCAGTATTTACTGGCTGTTTGTGGGTGAGGCCAAGTATTTTCATAAAGCGATGCAGGAAAATACTACATGTTCTTCTGCTGGCCACTGTCGGAGAAGGCCCCAGTGATATTTGGTCTGAACCTCCATGTTTTTAAAATGGAGCGGTACCTCAGAGGGTGAACGCTGGAGCTGGTGCTTTCTCACTCTGACTTTACTCAGTTGTGGTGACCAACACCCAAAAGTGCAATCACATAAGAGGCTGGGGGGTAGCATTGTAATTTTAGTATTCAGAACCTTCTACTGGTACATACAGTAAGAACCAACCTCTCTTATCAATAAATAAATTGGTTACTCCCATCACAACAGTGGAATGGCAGCTGACACTATGGAGTATGTCCAACATCTTCTCTTTTACTTTGAGTTCTCTTTCTCATCCCATGCTGTCTTATCTCTTCTGGACAATTGTACAAGAAAAATCACCAAAGTTGACAACTTGCATTGCAGTCTCCTTTTCCAGAACGAATGATATCCCTTTCTGTGATGCCTCCTTCATTGTCTACAACAGAGGGAAGAAGGAGGTCCAGGAATCTTTCTTGGTATCACTCTACTCAGATTGGCCCATCAATTCTATTCATGTTATTAGGAGTATTTTCATTTATACCTACTTTTTACATCACCTTCTTTCTATTTCTTGATATTTTTTTTTCCTGATGTATTACTGTTGAGCCATTCACAGGAAAACTCTGAGGTTTGCTCTTAAGAGTTTATTACTCCTGCTGTTAATTCCCAGCTGCAGCTGTAATTATCTCCTCTGTAGCTGTTACAAAGATGACTTTAATGTAGTTAACAGAGAATGATAAAAGCAAGCGTAGAGCAAGTTGTAAGAAAAGAAACCCTAAAATATCCCACATATCTTTCTGGAAATGCGTTAAACAATGAAAGAATAAGTATCATAAGACAAAAAAACATGACACTTGCAGTGTTGTTTCTCTGTTCTTCAAGCTGTCAGCTGCTTTTTAATGACAGTATTAAGTTCTCATTTCTCCCACTCGTCTTGTAGCTACTGTAACTGCTTTCAAGCTCCTGTCTCGCTCTGACACACATCCGTCCTTGTGAGCCAGGGAGAAACAAGTCTAGCACTCAGTGCAACTCAAACACATGGATTTGTCACATCCCTTGTTGCAACTGCAGCTATCAGAGCAGTCTGAGGTCTACTAGAAACTGACACCAATCATCAATAGATTTTTCTGGCAGGAGACTGTAAATAAAAATCCACGCTACAGCAACAGTCCCCAAGGAAATGAGAGCTTCCTCATCTCTCTGATTTTACCCTCAACTACTCTTAATTTAGTTATTCCATCTGTACTCATAATAAATCCATTTTTTGTCTCTATTATTGATTAGAAGAGTTGGGTGGGTTTTGTCTTTTTCACTCCAGGGTTTGATCCTTCAAGGTGCTGAGAGGTGTGTCAGCTGCTGCAGATTTAGGAGCAGCTGAGCCACAACAATGTGCAGGCCTGCTCAGTGACACACAGGGCTGAGATGGCTGCCTTGGCAGCAGAGTGCCACAACCACTCCACCAACAATTTCTGGTGTACCCCCTAAGCAGAAGCAAGTAGCAGCTCCTTCAGGGGAACGTCTCTGTCTAGTCTACTGACAGTGAAATAGTCCCAAACAAACCCGCTCTTAACTCCTCAAATCTTCTACAAATTTGACCCTGAAGTGAACTTCAGCTTGTTCCACAGCTCCATAAACCTCATCTTGAATAAACAGCTAACTGGCTAGTAAACTCCAAGCTCCAAAGAGCATGTGGCATAACCAATGTCTCCTGCAGACATAAGATCTCTGTTGTTGTATGGCTGCACATCTCGGGAGCCTTTGCAGTGCCTGGTATTACCACAGAGAACTATCTGTCCCAGAAGGTGATCTGACAGTAATAGCTTCACTTTACAATAGTCCCAGCTGTTCTCCTCAGGAGCACTGCTTCTTTCCTGTTTCTCATATTTGCGGGCTATAGAGGTATCTATGCAAAGGAATTTGCTTTTCAGCATTTCTCTGAGTCCACTGTAAATAAAAATGACACACAAGGGGTTCAGATAGATTTAACAACAGGCCACTGACACATCTCTCAGCAGCTTCAACTACTATTGTTACTGAAATGACAACTTGGCTTCAGGAAATTTTCTGCTGAATAAATCTAGACAATAATGGAAAGATGCTGGTAAGCAAGGAGAAACACTTGGAAGATTTAACCAATAAATTATCTTCAGCTTTCATCAAAGGCATCATGGTAACAGTCCCTGAAGTGTTACCCAAATCTTTAAATAGTATCAGTAGACAAAATACTTTCTTCCCCTGGTTAGGTTGCCTGGAAATTTACTTTTTTTTGTTCCAGATATCCACAACATTCCAGGTTCTTGTTTAACCCCAAGCCATCAGACTGTATCTGACTAGGTGAAAATACATGTGGTGAGACTATACAGTAATAACTAGCAGAGGGTCAGCTAGTGCAGGTATTTGCTTGCATTCCTTGGGGTGTGTTACCATGAGAACATCAGCTTGTACTTGGTCTTGTGCTCTTCTAGAAGGGAACTGAGCTCAGTATCTACAAGCTGCACGAGGACAAGAATGAGGACAAAACATTCTTTACAGAGACCTGCCTGTGAACCAGTCAGGGGTTACATAAATCCAGACAGGACAGGAATCTTCAGTGGAAAATTATATACAGACAGTCATGGGGGATTTTGAGAGGCAATCAAATGCAGCCTTTTCCTGACAGCAGCATCAAATTTATTTAAACCATTCCTGACAGATGCTTGTCCATTCACATTATAAAATATTGAATGATGGAATTTCTGCAAGTCTCCTCTTCTAGTGCTTAGCTAACCACATGGTTAATTTTTGTTCCCCTGAAGTTTAATTAAAATTTTCCCTGCTGAAATTTAAGCCTGTTTTCACTTGACCTATTGGTTCTGAATATGAAAAATAGTTTATTACATTCCAATTTTTCAGTTATTGTATATCACACTAACTCTTCAAGGCAATTTTACTCTTAAGAAAGCTTTTGTTACCCTCTGAGATACTTGGAATTTTAATACAATATTTATTCTTAAACTACAGTAGGAGTTCAGTTCACATACTTCAACCACTGGTAACCACACAAAGCTGAACATGGATAAACCCCAATAATGATGTGCATACTCTGAATCTGCAAACTGAGAAAATTCCGGTAGTGTCAAAAGGATTGTCACAAGTTTTGTTAGACCACATGCAGTTAACGGCCACGCGCTACGTGTTGCACATGATCCAAACTGTTCAGGAGCACTAAAGGCGGTATCAAGGTATTTACAAAATGAGCAGAGTGGAACAATGTTGAACAAAGCAGAAGGAATATTGCCAGAACGAGAATTATCTGAACAACCTGTTTCATGGGGGTTTTGATGTCTTTGAAGATAAAATACGTACTTTCAGTCTACCAAAGCATAACTTTGGAAAACTACACCTGAAATTGCCTACAAATATGCATTTTCAGATCCAAAATGCTAAGTTTTCTTATTCTTTTCATCCCGTCTGACTGGAGTGTCTGCTCTGAGATTCAGAACCTACCCCATTGGAAATGGTAGCAACACAGCGTGCTCCATCAAAGTTTTAGTGTTTTGAAAATATTTATTTTGACAAAATTGCAACCAGTTCTAATTAGAACCCCAGTTCAGCAACACCTTGATAAAACAAATGCCAAACAACAATGAAAAATTTCATTTATGTTTTGACTAGTAATAGAAAAACATCTGTCAGAGAACATGCTTAACTTGATCTTCGTATAGGTTTCTACTGCAATTTATCTTGGAAGATGTTGGCAAATAATGGAAGTTGGATCAAAACCTCAGATCACAGTCCCAGTGCTACTGGGATCTCTTCAATTAAGAAAAGAAAAAAAAAAGGCACAATTGGTCCTTTGTTTGCTACTGTTCTTATTTTCCTGACAGATTAATAAGAATAGTTAGATTTAAAGAGAAGGAACAGAGGGGATGAGTGCATTGTCACTTCCTCTGGGATACAGAAGAAATAGTAACACTATGGGCAAAGATGCTAGTCTTATTCAAGAACCCAATCAATCTTAGAATTCAAGAAAAGGATTTTATAGGCTCTATTTCCTATCCTTTCTCTGGTTTCTGGGCCACGCTTCAACAATCGAAATGCTGTCCACGATTCACTGATGAGCCAGCAAAACCCCTGAATGGTAATGAGAACCTTCCAGTGGAAACAGTCACAGCACAGTGCTGCCGCTAATTTATCACTGTGAGGCAAACCGCATTACACACAAGGGTGAAAGGACAATTTAAAAATCGATTGCCTGCCAATTTAAAAATCTATTCATAATTATGAGTTTGCTTTTCAAGTTCTGCACTGCTCATTTAATCTTAATATCTTCTATTACCACACAACTGACTTTGGAAAACCATGCTTGTCTACAAGGTGACACGAAATTTTGAAATTGGCAGACATCCTTTGCTCCTCTGCAAAAGCTCATGGCCCATTCATTAATTTCCAATAATGCTCTAGGGTTTTTTTTTTTTTTTTCTGAAAGGAACAGTGAAGCATTTTCTTCTGAAGACCTCTCCCTGAATACTCAAAATCATATGGCTGGATATGTAGGTGATGACAACAATGTTTTTATTGATTTTTCAACAGAAGGTGTGATGTGGATTCTTGTTCTTTTTGTGCATCATCGACTGACTGACTTTGCACCCTGGAGCAAGGTTAAGTAACTAGATAATGGAGGAAAATACCTGTAAAGCAATAGTAACAAATACAGAATTTAAGTATATTATTTTTAATAGAATCTTAGATTCAGTGTTTTTTTTAAAAAAGAACCCAATGTCATCCAAACTACTGTGGAGTGGAAGGAAAGTTTCCTTAGAAGTGCTTCTTGTTGACACTTATCTGTAAGATTTTATTCAGATTGGTGTGCCTGAGCTGCTGCTTTGACCCAGAGCAGCTCTTGGCTTGCGGTTCTTCCTTGACGTGAATATAAATTAATGACTTTAAAAGAGAAGTCCCTGAGGTCCTAGCATTTTGGAGCTGTTCTGAACTACATTCAGCTTCGTACAAAAATCCACAGCAGAAGGATCCCTAGCTATTGACAGCAAGTGAGTCAGCTTGCTGAAGTGCATGGGGAGTGAATAAAATACAGTGAAGTGATTCAGCACCTATAAATAAATACTGACTGACTTATTTAGGCCTCTTCCTCGAGGAACAGTGGTCATAACATGTCATCAGGATAAGCTAAGCTCATAAAAGAGGAAACAGCCCCCAGAGTTTTTCTTAATGCTCTTCACCTTTTCATGAAGTGATCCAGAAGTTTCCAAGAAGTGATCTCCAGTCTGGGCAGGTACGTCCAGAACCTTACTTCAGAACCTTGGCTGAGGGAAGCGGAAACCACCGGTCAACTCAGTCATTTCCTAGCAGATCTGTTGAAACCCTGTCATAGAACCATGGAATCATCTAGGCTGGAAGGGACCTTTAAGATGGTCAAGTCCAACCATCAAGCTAACGCTGACAAAACCCACCACTAATCCATATCACTAAGCACCATGTCTTTTAAATACCTCCAGGGATGGCTCTTCCACCACTTCCCTGGGCAGCCTGTTCTGATATTTTCTTACAGTGAAGAAATGTTTCTTAATATCCATCGAAACCTCCCTTGGCATAACTTCAGGCCATTTCCTCTTGTCCTATTACTTGTTACTCGGGGAAAGAGTTTGATGGCCACCTCAATCCAACCTCCTTTCAGGTAGTTGTAGAGAGTGATAAGGTTTCCCCTCAACCTTCTTTTCTCCAGACTAAACAACCCCAGTTCCCTCAGTTGCTCTCATAAGATTTGTTCTCCAGACCCCTCAACAGCTTCTTTGCCCTTCTCTGGACATGCTCCTCAATGTCTTTCTTGTAGTGAGGGGCCGAGAACGGGACACAGCACTCGAGGTGGGGCCTCATCAGTGCTGAGTAC
>VXBJ01006692.1:2453904-2477171 GCA_013400055.1 Nycticryphes semicollaris
GCCCCGGCCCCCTCAGGGCGAGGGCGCACAACGGCTCCGCGGCGGACGGGGGAGCCCCCTGGCGGCCACCGGTGCCGCCTGCAGCCGGCAGGGCCGTAGGCCTGAGGAGGGGACAGGGGGGGGAAAGGGCCTCATGGCTTTAGGGCAGCACCTTGGGAAGCGTAAGTGCGACTGGAAAGACGCACCGCGGAAGAAGCGCAGGGGACGGGGCCTTTTGCAGCAGAATAACCCAGAATTTCCACCGAGGTCGGGAGGGCGGTGCCGGGGGGGTGGCAGGCTGTGGCGGGCAGCAGGGGTGAGCCTGCAGGCCGTATCGCAGAAGCACCGGGTGAGATGCAAAATGAAACACCACCGTGCACTTAAGCCAAAAGGTCACAGCTGTCAGAAAAGCCTGATTTTCTTCAATGGCTCTCTTTTTTCATCTCTTCCCTACCTCCCCCTTCCTCCCCTCCTCCGCCACCCCCTGCCAAGGGCAGCAGTAATGCCTTTTTAATGAGTTTTTAGATGCCTATTGCTATTTTGATGGAAATCATCATGTCAGGTACTTGCCCGGAGAAAGAGCAATGAGGTTTGGCAAAAGCGCTGCTGATCAAAGACATTAACTTAAAAAGAGAGAAAGACGAATGTGCTAGTGTAATTTTTCCTTTCAGTATTTGCAGTCCAGCCACTGCTGACTCCGTTGTCCTCGGTCTGTGAAGCTGCTCTGCCATGCACCACAGTGGCACAGTACACCACAACCCAGGGGCTTGCGATCAAATTAAGCCTAAAAAGGAATTAAACAACGTAAGTGTCTTTAGAAATGTCGCCTGAGCATTTCAGCATTCCCCTTCGCTGTAAACACATCAGCCTTTCAGAAGAATGGGGAAGACCAAGCCAAGATGAAGCCTGCACTGTTCTCCTACCCTGGGGAGGGAAGGAGGAAAGGAGAGGAAGGAAGGAAGGAAGGAAGGAGGAAAGGAGAGGAAGGAAGGAAGGAAGGAAGGAAGGAAGGAGGGAAGGAGTGAGCTGGGGCCAGTGAATCCTGCACTGAAGGATGAAGATGGACGGCGTGGTGGTGTTGGACGAGTCAGCCCCAGGAAATGTGGACCTCTCAAATAACTGCTTTTCAGATGTAGGGGGCTGAGCGAGGGTAGGGACTGTCATAGAAGGACCCTCGGCACATCTTGGAGCTGGGGAATGGGCATTTTCTGGCCAGCAGAACCTGTTATGTGAATTCCTAGGAAAAGGTCTGTGGTGGCCCCTGTGGATGTTTTAAGTGCAGCACTGCCTGGAGGCAGGTGAGGCAGGAGCCAGGGAGCCCTGCGCTTAGCATGTGGCATTTGCCAGGCCTGGAGGTTGAGATAGTGTTTTCTGAGCGGTTAACTTGGATATCAATAGTCTCTTCAGCACTATTTTTCCTTCTTTCAGATCTGTGATAAAATGACATTCTGCCAGTGACTAGAATGGCCATTAACACACTGATGGAGAACATACTGCTGAGCCTATTAGACAATCATTGACATGGAGGTGCACACTTAAGTCATTACTCTGACAAGGGTTTGGCATATGCATTGGTTTTGGGGAGATGTAGGCACTCTTGAAGATTATTATAATGCAAGGGGCAATTTTATATTTGTGATCTGTCCACTCATATTGAGATGGAGAATTTCTTACGCTGTGTAAAGAACTCTTCTCAATACCCTGCAAAGCTAGTAAAGATGAAGCCATTTCTTTCAATAAACATCCTCCATTATGCTTTATAGAACAACATTTCCCTTTCCATAAGAATATGGGATTTGTGTTTGAATTTCTATCATCCTACTGAAGTAGCTATGCTAGCTGTCCAAATATTATGCAATAGCTGCCATCCCAAAATAGCCAGCAAACTGCCTCTTTCTGCTCTTGCTAGGACCAGTTCAATCCTCCAGAGTGAAGTGGGTCTACTCAATACGGGTTGCACCTCTCATCACTGAGAGACTGCAGTCTCGTCTGTATTCAGATTTCCTTCTGGGGGACCTCTTGTCTGGGCTGTGTCCTTGCGGGATAGCTGCCCCCTGATTTCTCTGTTCTGAATGATTGTGACCTGTTTCAGCTTAAGACTCTTCAAGACAAACTCTTGCTTGTCTCCTTAAAGCTGTCATTCTGGTATGTGAGGAATTTCAACTGGTATTTATAGTCAATTTAGCTAACCATCTTATCAGAAAGTGAAGTGTCTTATTTGTGACAGAACTCATTGTGACTCTGTGCATCTTAGGGCAGAGTCCTGTTTCCATTTAAAGGACTGCAGGGTCCACATTTTTGCAACCACAGAACTATTACACCGGCTAATTAGGAGAGAAACAAACCCTCCCCAAACAGCTGATGTAGTGTCCTATCCTTTACTTAGGAATAACAAGCACTAATGCCATTACTTGGCATGCAGTAAACTATTTGGAAAACACTCCATGCAGGTTCTCCTTTCCAGCTCCAGTTGTAAAGTAAAAGGCCTTTATGGAAGTTTCCAACAATTTGTGTTGCATACCTTAGTTCTAGTTCTTCATTAAGTATCTAAAAAAGCAATGGGGCTTCTCATTTCTAATTAATTTGCCTCTTTGGGGGATTCTTTTATAAATACTGCAGACTTGCTGTTAATTTCTTGCCAGCTACTATTGCACTGTATTTTCTCATTCCACCTGCTTCATATGAAAGCCCTAACTACTGATACATTCACTCCAAACCTTTCCTTTCTCAAATTTATTTTTTTTTTTACATGTAAATGGTACAACTTTAAGAAGTGTCACTGAGAGCTGCATTTAAATGCCCTGCAATTTTGAGAGCTGTAGCCCCCACCTGGGAAATAGGAAGCAATAGCTGAAATCTCCTTAAGCCTGCCACATAACAGCTGAGCAACTGGACAAAGCAGGAAAAGGGACACCAACGCTACCATTGCCTTTTTTTTGTCCTATGTGCACCATGATTCATCAAATATGCTCTGAAAAAAAATGAGCAGATTGGGCACTGTAGGAGAGAGAGATGTGCAAACAGCTCATTTCTGAATACTGGCAGACCTTAGCTGTGAACCAGACGCTAACTGATCAGCATTGCCAGGAGAGGTGATTTAGATACTGAGGGAAATTTTCTGCTGCAAAGATGTGTCTGCATGCTTACAAAGTTACATGGCAAATTAGCTGGAGTTTTGAAGATCTCAATATTGAGCACAGATGAATGAAGTGACAGTTAACTGGAAATAAGGTGCTGGTAAAAAAAGCTCTATGCTGGAACTCAGGTCCAAAGGATTAGGAAGATAACCAAACAAGAGGACAATCTCTCAGGATCTCTGTAGCACTCAAATCTCCAAACCTCCTGAAGGTTTTGTAAATCCTATAACTCCTAAAGGTGACTAACCGTCATGATGACATCCTTTTGTAAATCTACGCCTTAATCTCCCTGGGCTGTATATCTCCAGGTGTGAAGTAGAAGTAGTAGCATATTCCTGATTCAAAGAGGCATTATGGGGGTAAACTAAATATTGTGAAGCATCTAGTGATAAGAACCAGATAATGGCATGGGGTTTTTCCAGGGAAGACAATAGGAAAGATCCAATTGGGTTCAACAGAGAAGGAGAGCAGAGGATGCTCTGCAGAGAAGCAGAGCAAGCTTTTTCCAGGCAGTAATAAGAAGAGGAGACAATGGCACCACTTGCATTTGCCTTTCTTTAACCTTCTCCTTTCCGGAACATTTTCCCTGACTCGATTTGGCTTTTGAGTCTTGGCACCCAGAGTGCAGGGCATCCAGAAACATAACATTATGTGAACAAGTGGGTTTTGGCATAGTTTGGACTGGAGTATGCACCTGAGTTGGGATCAGAGCTCACCGTGAAGCAGATGGGCTCCGGGGAAGAAATGAAATTAATTGGCAGCTCTTTCTCTATTTTTGAAGCTCTTCAATTTCCCTTTCACATTACAAATCACTGAATTAAAAAAAAAAAAAAAACAAAAAAAAAAAAAAAAAAAAAGAAAAAAAAAGAGCCACAGACACACACAATTCATGTACTTTGAGACATATGATTTGTGGAACATGTAACACTTGGAAACCTTCAAGGGGAGCTGTATACACCTGAGTGCGTTCATCTGTGCATGGAAAAAAAAAACCAAAAACAAACTTCTTCAGGAATGAGTATTGTCAAAAGGGAGCTTTCAATGGCGAGGTTTAAAATAGACACTAGAGAGAAATCTGTGAACAAAGCTTTTCAAGAGACAATACAGACTTTTTCCACTAGGTGGTGGAAATCTGCCACCATCCAGAGCTTTTAAAAACAGTAAAAAACCCCACATAATTATGAAGGGCAGGCTGAATTAAGATAGAAAATAGCTGTAATAACAGCTTACGATGTATCGATTAAAACGAGTTCTCTGCCTGTCGAAGAGACAATCATAGAAAATTATTCTTAATGCTATCCCTGACACAAAGGCAAAAATGTCAGTTAGGGAGGTTTTCTGATGTTTTAGAAAGGGAAATGAAAGGATAATTTAATCTAAATGAATTCTCTCACCCTCGACAGAAGGACTGTCATCTGTAATTTCAGACCATAGGAACTCAGGAAACAAATCTCTCATGCATTTATTTATCTTCAACTGCCAAAATATATTTTTAAAATTAGTAATTTTAATTAACATGCTTCATAGATCTCCCACAGCCCAAGACTCACTGCCATGTAAGCATTGTTTCTAAAGGTGTCCTCATGGTGGCAGCAAACCGATCAATTATCTAACAACAACAGATTCGAAAACGACACAATTTTCTGCTGTTCTTGGCGTAACTCGTGGATGGAACGGCAGAGACAAAGCACATGCTTTGGTACTAACATCACAGAAGGAACAAGGATTTGCAAAGTCACTTGTTTCTTCTAATACAACACCGACAGACAACTGCTGCTGACTTTATTCCACCCTTCTTTCTTCAAAGCTACTCCCAAGCTATACGTGACATATGATTCATGTTTTAAGATGAAAGCAACTGTCATGGACAGAGTTTTCAAAGATATTGAGGACCTGCTCTTTTCACTGAGATTCATGGCTGTTATCTCAATAGCAATTCAGACATCTCATAGAATGATGTCATCAAGATACCATGTTGGGAAAAACAAAAAAAAAAGAAGAAAAAAGGAGATGATGAGATACATGGTTTAAAGAAGCTGTCATTTGGATAGTGAGCTTGCCTCTGATTGAACAGGATACAATAAATCATGTTCTTGTTAATGTCATTCTGAGCATGCTGCGTTCACCTTCTGATCCACTTTATCAGAACCTATATTGCAAAAATCCAATCAATCTCATAAATTAGTGCTGGTGTTTACATCTTTTTTCCCGGAAAAGTATCAGACCCAAATGCAGCCTCAATGTGTTTCTTCTTAGTGCAATTGTTATGAATGTTGAGTTCTGCTCATCACACAGAAATCTTTCCTCATTTATGCATAGACAGACCTCAGTCTTGCTGTTGAATTCCTTGATTTCTTCTTGGCATCTATCATAAAAGTGGCATGTAGTGGGGTTAAAGTCTGAACTCTTAAGAGGACTGGGATGAGGCTTCAGTTAATGAGTTACAGCTAATCAGTGCTCTTCTGGTCCTGTTAATGAGGGTCACACCAACTCTACTCCTTCATATCATTGCCAGAGAATATGATCTTGCCATCTGATCTCTCTCCTTGGCCCGCCTATTTGTTCTCTGAGCAGCCTCCGTGTTGCATGGGTACCCCACCGATCTGTGCCATAGCTGTGATACTTGCTCTTTCTGCCAAAAACATCTTGCATTTCTCAGTATGATCAGGAAGGTTTCCCTTGCCATCTTCAGAAATACCTGTCTCTGCACCATTTCCCGTCTTACCTACTTCTTTCCTCCCAGAGTCAGACAGTGATTTCTGATTGTGGGTATGCAGTGACGTCGCAAGCAAGGGGGATGTGCCCAACTAGGCTGGCTTCATTCCCCGTAGCCTTGTAGCCAGAGAGTGCCAGCCCTGCTGTCCACGTGGGTATTGTTATGTGACTACTTTTATCATCTGGGTCCTTAGATTTAATGAGTTGTGGTGGTATCAGTCTTCTTTCTGCTGCTTCTCTTCTCCTTTGTCCAGTCAGGGATTGGATTTGGATCAATCTTAGGTAAATATCTTGACTAGTACATAGCAATTAGAGATTTCCCCTAAATTACAGTATCTGTTACATTTGTCATTTCCACAACACCAAAGCACTTCTCTTCCTGCTCTCACAGTCTTCGTTACATGTAACACATTCAGCTAAAATGTACCTTCAGCATGGCTGTTGGTAGGATGAATGGTGACTGAAAATAGTCAGATGACAAGCTTGTCTCTGCATCCCTGTACTCGGTAGGATGGGGTGGGAATGCTCTGTGTGACCCGCTATACTAACAGGTCGTTTTGCCTCTGCCATTAGAGATCTGTGCACAGGAAACAGCCACCAGCAAGCTGTGTCCTTCTTCATCCCATAAGCCTTATACTGGACAGCAGAGAGAGATCTGTGAAATTCTTAGCTGGCTAAATAATTAAAAATATGCATAAAAATGCTAGAAATAGCAAGATTTCTTTATATATATATACGCACACACATATAGATAGGAACAGGTTTTTCTGTATGCAGGCCATTTTGTTGCCTTTATGATAGTGGATGATGAAATGAAACTGTACCGTGTAGTAAATGTGGCCGGGTACTATCAGGAGAATTTTGAAAAAAGAAATTCACTGCCAAGTGGAAAACAAAACAAAACAGAAAAGATGTTAGCACCTTTCTAGAGAGTAACTGTGAACTCCAGCACTGATAGTGGCAACCAGAAGAGGACTTGTTCAATTCAGTTTACTTTAAGGGCCCTTCTTATCGCCTTGCCTTTCCCTGGATAAAGCGTTTGTGCCAGGAAACCCGTTTACACTTATCTGCAGCCTGATTAGCAAAAAATAATGGAGCAGACAGTGGTTATTCCAAAACTACTGTAAAATACTCTTCCATGAATTAGCCATTCCTGTACTTGGCTGACTACCAAAGTTGATAAACTTTTTCTGGCTGGGATTTTTTTCTTTTTGAGATGAATCTTTGGTTGCTGCTCAACTGAAATCTAACCAAATAAACATGCCAGCTACATATACACTACCATGGGAAGTTCCAATCAGGGCTGAAATGCAGTGCTATAGCGATGAGTGACAGAAAATCTCAAATTAGCTGGCAATACTTAGACAGATAGAGCTGTAACTAGATTAATTTTCTCCTATTAATTAAAAGCTTTGGTTTTTTCCCTGGGTGTTTTTTATGGACTGCTGATAACCACAGCAAATGATATTGCAGTGGAAATGCTAATAAAGGAGTTGGTTATTCCCTTTTTGTTTGATTTATGGAATGTCATTCAAAAAGTTAACTTCTTTGAAGAACTGAAGACAGCATCTTTTTTTTTTTTTTTGTTCTGCCTAAATATAAGGAGTAGGAGCTCTGCCTTCCACAGATACTCTCTAATAATTTCCAAAAATGCATTATTCATTAATGTTACACCTAATTTTAGGTGTCTCATTTTGCAATGTTATCCTCCATCCTCAAAAATGTGATATCACTTACATAAAGGTTGTTTTAGAGGCTTCTATTGTACAGAATCACATTAGCAATCCGAACCATTTCTTCTCTGTGCATACACTTCCAGCCAGGACAGTATTATTATTAAAATGCAGAAGTTAGAGCACTTCTCTTCAACTTTATCTGCCTTTAAACAGTCCTGGTAAAGTAGGGCTTCATTTGCAAATGCTCCCCATCATGAAAATGGAATCTATCGATACTAAATTGTCTTGACTCATCTGGCTCAGGTACACTTACAGCAACATCTATGTTGGTACGTAGTGCTCACCCAAGGCAGTAAGTAGTGCAGGGGCAAGGCTGTGCTGATGGCTGTACTGTAATGGCTGCATTTCTCAGGCAACCCACACTAATTAGTCTTAAGTTAGGGTTCACACAGCTTTAGGAATCTGGCATTTAGCTGCAGAAGAGGCAAGCTTCAGAGTTTATGATACTCATTGCCACAATGTGATTATAATCTCAGGGTTCAGGGCAAACTCAGTTCCAAGTAATCATATAATTCTGTGATTCTATAATGGCCTTATACCCATTATAGAATGGTATTATTCTGTACCATTACAGCTTCTTACAGCTTCTTTTGTAAATCAGTGAGCATATGTGAAAATATTTGCAACCTTTATTATATACCATCTCTGTAAAGTCTAATGTAGGCTTACTCAGCACTTGTTAGACTGCATCTAGATGCCACATCCAGTGATGGGGTCCCCAGTACATGGTCCCTGATAAAGTAGCATGAGATCAGCAGAAGGCCACCAGGACAGTCAGTGGCTGGAGCACCTGCCCTGTCAGGAGAAGCTGAGGAAAGGGGGCTTCTTCAGTCTGGAGGAGAGACGGCTTTGGGGGCACCTCACAGCATCCTGCCGGTAACTGTGGGGAAGGTATCAAGAAGACAGAGCATCATGGCATTAGATGGTTTATTGGAAAGTCTTCTTGCGGATTCCTCTAGCACAAAGTACTGTAACACTGGAGCTGCTTCTCTGAAGAGAGAGAAGCACAGCAACAGCAACCTGGTTTTTATCCATTCTTGCTTGTCTGATGTGATTAGGTAGCTCTCAATGCAAAGTAGTTGTTAAAGCAATTGACTCCCAGATGGTACATACCTTCCTTTTTTCTGTGTCTATTTTTAGTGTAAGCTTCTTGCAGCAGGGGCTATTTGTTGTCTGTGTTTGTATTTCATTTAGAACAAAGATTCAAATTCAGTTGGTCTTAGGTATCATAATAAGGCCAAGCAAATGATATTCAAAGTCAGGAGGATGAACAACGCACGCATGTGTTAGTGGTAACTGGATGCTGTTGCAATTCCCTTAGCACAAGAAGGAGAAAGAGATCAAGGTAAGCAAGATGCCTGGAGGACAGAGCACTTCATATATTAGAGTGCTGTAAAGCTAATCACCCAGGCTGGCTGAGTCAGACCTGTGTTTTTTACAACACATACCACTATGGCAAGAGAGGAATTTCACCTCTGAGCTCTCAGCTGGGGAGAGGATCAAATTGTAGGTGGAAAGTGAAAAAGAAACTTGAAGGAGGAATAATTATGCTGTCCTAATTCCTGTTTCTAATGACTATCCATCGTGCCATGGATGGTGGAACATAAATGGTATGAACGTATGAAATGGGTCAATAATAACAATAATGATGCAATTGTATAATTTGTGTGTGTGCATGTGTGTGTTCTGAGAGGCATAAATCAGGAGGAATCAAGAGTGGTATATACAAAAGTGGAATTACCATCTATGTGTGTGTGTCTGTGCAAAGCATTGCGATGCTTTGGGAGCTGCAGAAATAACATTAAGTGAAAAAGTGTCTAGTATACTCTTACTTCTGGATAAGGGAGCACTGGCAGCTTTCATTCTAGCATTTTCTAATTTCTGAATATCTGAAATTGTAACCTGAATATTCTTTTGCTGTAGGCTTTTTTATATTACACACAGATGTATGCGTGCATATGGGCATACCTTAGCGCACAGTTGCAAACTATATTAAATTCAGATGCATCTAAACACATAAAATAATAAAATAAAATAAAAACGTTATTGCTCCTCCAAAATGCCTTTGATCTTACAGATACAGTTGTAAAAACAGGTTAAAAAATCCAGAAGTGTAGATGAGTACAGTACGCTGTATTTAATCTTAATGTACTTTTCTAGGAAAAGTGATCACATTTCATTTATATTAAAAAATGCTTTTATCCAGTGGGGGCAATTTTATATTACTCTGAAAGATTGCTTGGTAAGCATGAAACAAATTCCAAGGGTTAACTGTTATGTCTGACGCTGAATTTAATGCATGATGGGAAACTGCAGACTGAACAGGTTATAGGAACAATTTTCTTATATTTCAAGGTTCGGAATCCCATAAATCTCTTATCAGGCTTTCTAAATTAATGATTACAAGAAATGGTTTTACCTGCTCTTCTACTGAATATAGCTCTTTTTCCAATTTCTATCAGTTTTCTTGATTCTGTGAGGCCAATTTGAATAATAATTATTTTTTTTTTCAACTTAATTACCCTCCTGGTCTTAATCTCACCATGCAAATGAAGAGAAACACCTGTACCTGCAGGCAATGAGCATGACTGTAACCTATTTACAGCTTAGTCATTGGATTTTCTGGTTTGTTCTAACAATTCTCAACCAATACCAACAATAATTTGAAATTTTTTTTATATAGATTGCTATCATGTGTAAGATCACAGCCACCATCCATCATGCAAAGACAGAAAAAACATGGCTACTGATATCAATTGCTTAAATAAGCGCAAGATTGCCTCAAGCCTTCTGTTGATTTAGGTGGTGGTGAGAACTGTGTGGGGTTTTCTTGCTTCCTTACGTCTGACTTAGTAAAAACTGGTACTCATCTGAGCGTGTGGCTGCCTTCAGGTAATGTTTTTCCGTAATGGATACAATGGGAGTTTTGCCACTGGCTTCAGAATTTTTCACCCGGTTATTTCTAGAAGTAGGTCCAGATATATCCATGGAGGTTCTGGGAAACTTGCCCAGTGACTCAAGCTGGATCTATTCTCCCTGTGGCTCCTGGGAATATTTGTTCTGCCTGAAATACCGTATTCCCTAAATGGCACAGGAAAATGTCAGTTGAGGCAGTGTACATAAAAAGGCTTGATTAGGAGCATGGACTTACAGTTGGATCTTCTATGTCCTGTTAGCAATGCTCTAGGTTGCTTGTTTTATATGTTGTTCTCAGTCTTACATCTTTAATTTGCATTTGAGTCACGAAATACTCACTGTTGTTAGGCAGTATCCAGCTTCAACAAAAGGCACAGTGAATGTTCCTTTGTGCAGATTTAGTGTAGCCCTGAGGAGCTAGCTCTTGGTTGTATGTGGGCTTCAGACTCCATGAAGACTTCAGACTCCACTCTGCTGTCCTAGGGACAGGCAGTAGGGCGCGTGGTCTGCCCAGAGTTACAGGTCCCACGGTACCTGCAACAGCAGCAGGGAGTGAATTTTCTAGGCTGACTCCATAAACATCTGGGCCTCAGAGCTGCTAAGAGAAGGTATGAATAGTATTCTGGATCACTGTCCTCAGTCAATATTTGCAGTTTCTTAAGATGCCCCACGGAATGAGGGCTATAAAAGCACAATGGTGTTAGAGGGAGAGGGAAGAAAGAAAATAGCTCCAACAAAAAAGGTGAAATGAAGAATATGACTGTATAACTGGGACAGGCGTATGAAACAGAGGAACAGGGCAAGTGCAGTGCAGTCCGAATTGCTTTATGCACTGTCAGCCCTCATCTGGGATGTCAGCATCATCCGGTCTTCAGAAGAAAACTAGGATAAGCAGGAGGTTTCCTCATGTGAACAGACTTAAAATGATCTTTGCAGTACTTTCTCAGTGCACTCGCTCATCTATTAAAAATATTTTGCAAAGGCTTCAAGTCCTGGAAGAACTCCAAGTCTTTTTTGATGTGAGTTTTGGGAAAGTTCTAATAATGATAAAAATATTTTGATCATATAAATAAAATAATTCTTCAGATCTGAAGTTTGAACCTTTGCCCTTTTTCTGCTGTTTTGAAATCCAGAGACTGTTATAAATGTATTAAAATGTTCAATGCTGCGGAGAATATTTTAGCTTCCTAAAATCTCACTTGGGAATGTAGTTTCAGGCTTTCATTTTATTGATATTTTGCCAGAAATTATTTCATAAGGATTTTTAAAGGTTTGGAATATCCAGCTTTATATATGAATGTGAATGAGATGTATATTTGAAAGTCCTGGAAATTATATGAAGTACTGTTATTCAAATTTAGAAAAAAAAATTTGAGGCAGGTTGAGACTGATTCTACTTCTTCAAATCTCTTAAAAAATTGCTATTTTGGTATTATGGGATTTTTATCCAAAACTGCATTATACTTTATTGGCCACAAATTATGAAGTGTGTTTATGCTAGAATAGGACCTTGAGTCAGTCACAGTATGTGAACTGTTACAAAAGAGAGAAAATGAGTACATTAAGGACAACTTAACTGCAGGTTATTGCTTTACAGTGTTTTTCCATCTATGCCTTTTTATCTAGAAATAACTAAAGAGCTCAATCACTGGAAGCCTAGCAATGCCTTTTGAATTTTAAACAACAAACAAATGAAAATAGCTGATTCAGTTGTATATTTTTATTACTTCTCCATGCTGACTATTCCTAAATCGGCAGTTTGAAGGGTCTGCAAATGTCATGCATATCCAGCATCCTGAGCAACCTCAGTCTGGATGCAAATGGCACAGATTAATGGAAATTGCATTTTTGGTGTAACTTCCTGGTCCCTAACAAAATGTTGTCAGGAAAAGCTGTCCTTTAATTCCAAAGCTGCTTCTTTTTTTGATGTATGCTCTGCCTTGAGTGGGAATTAGATGGTAGCTGTGCAGGCCAAAGTTGTTCTTCCTCAAATACTTCCTTCCAGTGCAGTTTGTGCAGAGCAGCTGTGGAGACGCCTGCTGAGTTCCCGAGGATATTGCTGGATGAAAGATGTTCCATCCGTGGAAACTCCCACTTTGGGCAGACAAAACAGACATCAACTACCAGTTAAGTAGGATTTCCTAATGATGCGTGTCATCACAGTGACACAAAGCAACTGGAACGACCTGCTCTGTCTTACCAAATGGAAAATAATGGGCTCTATTCACTTTACACCAGCAACATCCCACTTTGGGAGGGGGCGAGGGGCCTGAATTACTGGAGTTGCACTGAAACAAAAGTAAGAGCCACTGTGCTTCTAGTGTCTGTGCAAAGACTAGATTTGAACAAACAGGCTACAGCCAAAAGAGATTGCTATTAATAAGCAATGGTATGTTTGTTTTCACTCTAGAAAATTTGGGAAGGTCTTAATCATGTGTCATATAAAATGAGGCCTATTCTTCACTGCCCTGTGTAAGCTGAAGTCATTTGGCCAGTACAAAATGGTCCTTAATTGTGACTGTTTAGAGCTGTTACTATTTTATGCTCACAGCACCCAGGCCACCTTGGGAAATGCTGAGGTGGAAAGGGTAATGTGTGTAAAACAGGGGAGAAAGTAAGTAAGCGTAAGTGAAATAGGGAGAAGGAAAGGTCCTATAATAAAGGAAAATTAATCATATTAACAATATATGTGAGGTTCAGTTTTGCCATTCTTTCCCAGGAAAGCATTGATTCAATCCCATTTTTGTAAGCAAGGAGTATAAAATACAACCCTTCATATTGTTTTCTAAATTTTATTGGACACTTAACTAGCAATTTTAGGAGCTGATCCCTGGTCATTTTCCAGTGCCCTTTTTATTTTTCTGTTCAAAGGATATTCAGAAAAAAATAGAAATCTAATATTTTTCTGCTCGAGGTCTGGAGTGTTTAATCACATTAGTAAATCCATTAAAATTCATGACCATCTTAGATGCATAGATAACAGCTGCTGTCCCCCACACTTCTCGCATCTCTGTGAGAAAAATATAAGTCTGTTTAGTAGCAAGTAGTGGTTATTATGCTGACATTTTTTCTATTTGGAGTTATGTTCTGTTTCTACCAAAATCTTCCCGAGGCTGCAGAATTAGAAACTCTTTTCCCTACTTGTATGTAAACATTGATTTTCTATGTTTATATTTAACATGAGATGTTAATTTGAATAACAAAATTGTAGGAATACTTGAGAAAATTGTGCTCTTTTTAATTTTTTCCGTTACTTATTTTCACACATGAAAATTAGGTCTGGCTTCAAAGTTTATCTCTAAATCAGACTAAACATTCCTGTATTTGTAATTCTAGAGAACAAAGCATAATCACTAGTTTGTAATGAACAGACCTGCGTGGGGTTAGAAGGAAATTGTTTTCAATACAAAAAACCCCCCACCTTTTAATGGGAAAAAAAAAAGGAAAAAGAGATATGTGTTACTATATTGGGATACTGGAATAATATTTACAGATATTTTAATCTCCGATTATAGCATTTAATTGGTATTCAAATATATTATTTTTTCTTTCCTCTGAATATCAGCCTGTGGATACCATGTTACACTTTGGAAACAACGGAGCTCTAAATACCAGTTAGACAAGAACACAAGGACTGCATGAATAAACAAGTACTAGCTATAGAGAATCATCACCAAGTGATGTCTACGGCAAGTCATCCCAAGAATAGTAGGTAAGTTAATGCCCTCATCTCCATGGCATGGGGCGGGAGGGCTAGGCTAGAGCACCCAGGCTGAGCCTGATGAACGCCTGAGTAGATGCAGCAGAGCAAAGCTGGGTAGCAGAGCACTATTCTCCTCTTAGTCACTTAGTTTAAGTATCGAATGACATGTATCTAGCATCTCATTGAACACAGAAAAACAGAAGCTTCTAGCAAATTATGTTAAAACAGCCTCCCAAGAATCTTTCCTGTTTTGCCCCACTAGTTATGCTATAACAGAAATATCTACCACATTGGAAGGGATGCAGTCCAGTCCTCCAAGCTCAGCTCCAGAGGGTGTGTAATAAATACAGCTGCATCTCCTCCTCAGCCAAACGCAGTACAGTTTCAGAAGCTCCTTCCTTTGCTGTGCCTTTTTGGATACTGAGTCAAGGAGTTCACAAAAGTGATCCGCGTTTCTTTACTCTTCTGCATGATCTCATCTGGCTTCCAAATTATTCAGTAATATCTGTTTAGTCCCCTGATTAAGATAAAAGTTTTATGTCTGTTTGACCACTTGCACTGTCAGGCTGCCCTTTAACCCAACAACATGTATCTTCTCCTAACTGAAAAGTGTTTTGAGTTTATCCTTGTCTGGCTTTGTCCAAGTTGCTTTTGTCCTTCTGGACAATAATACAAGAAGGCAAGGGAGGCTAACAGTGAGAGCTTACAGTTAGAGCTTTAGGACAAAGCATGAGACAAAGCTGGATGCTTCTGGTCCTCATACAGAAGATGAGGATCCATGCTTAGATGGGCAGCCCAGAAAGTAGAGCCAGAAAAGACCATTTGTCTTCAAATATCAGGAAGAAGCTGCAGATAGGAACCACTATCAGAGGAATAATCTAATGTTGAAGGAAAGTTCATAAGACCAGGTGCTCCAGCATATAAAACCAATCAATACCAGAATGGAAAGCTGCAGGTTATCTTAACTTTCCTGTCTTGTTTTTGTACGTGCTTGTTTTGGTTTATCTTCACAAAACAAAATTAGATTTCAATAGCAGCAGCTGCAGTTGTAGTCCCTACTAGTTTTGCTTTTTGCCCCTCAAACAGGACAGCCGCTGCCCTCTAAAAAGCAAGTGAAAAGAAAGCATATAATTAATGCTTAATACTTGCAGTTGCTAGTGCTTTCATTTCCCCCCCTTTTGCTGCCTGTGCCTTTGATAAAGAGAACAAAAGATTTTTAATGGTAGTCGACAGTAAGCAGGCTTCAGTACCAGAACTGACAGATTATATGCAACTATTGAATTTCATATTGTGACAGAGTTGTGTTAACACTTTTAATTCACAAAGTCTGTGCACTGCATCAAAATGAATCCAACAGCTCTAAGGGACGAATATATTCCCTTCCGGTATTGAAGGGAATTTTAGTCTGTGGACTTGAGTAGCATTCTGACTGTATCTCTCTCACTGTCACTAAACTTAATTTTTAAGTGCTTGACCACCTAATAGTCTCTGCAGTCTTGTGCTCCTATGCTCCCCACACCCCCCACCGCAACAGTAGTTCTGTTACAGCTGGGAAGCCTGATCATGTAAGAGAGGCAAGGAAAATTGGCATATTTTTCCAAAAGGCTGGATGCATCTGAAATAGCCAAGAGTGCTACAAATTAATCTAGAAGAGTCTGTGTGCTGATCTGAGGGAATTTCAATGGAGAGAGGCAACTTAACTTTTAAGAAAAATGAAACACCCATGACTTCAGAGTGATGCCTTCCTATGCTTTTAACCTACAGAGAAGAACTTCATCCTGGAGCTATGCACTAAAGTTATCTTCATGGTATGGAGAAAAAGTATAGGTGGGTGTTGCACATTCCAAGAATGTGTTCAGCCCACTGGAGTATTGTATCTTCAACCTTGTGTTGAGTTGGCAGTTGTGGTCAAGAATATTCACCAAGTCATCCCATGAATAGCATAGAAGAAACTCATGGTGTCTGGGTCCCCAAAAAGTGGGAGTTTCTCAGCCCTATCAAAATTAAGATACATCTCAGCCTGCCTAGAAACAGGTATTAAAGTGTCCAGGAAACATTACTGTAGAAAACTCTGTGCTTGTAATCTTATGCTGACTATGACAAATTTGCAGCAACATTAAGAAAAGAAGTCATCACACATCCTCCTGATCTTGAACCTGAACCATAAAGCCATTTTGCTGTTTATAAATATCTCTTTGCAAAATATTGAAATAAATAGAGAACAGTATTGTTCAAAGATTAATTTGCTGCTGAGATTGTTTATGCAAACTATATCTTCTGTTGAGTACTTTAATGTTTTACTGAGTCATATTGCAATTACATTTTTCCCCTTAGTTAGATGACAGTAATTAGCTATGCTACAGGAAATTGCCTAAATGGAAAATTTTATGTAGGCTTCCTACAAATTTACAGAATATTTCATGGAAATGGTTTTCCTATGCGGCAGAGAGATATAAGTCCTCATCCCAGTTTTACACTGTTTTAAATCTACTGACTTCAGGAGAGTTACGCATGATTTACCCAAAAATGGCTTTTATCTCCAAATGAGAACAGAATCAGGTTCCTGATTCTCTATCAGAATCAGTAATGAGGCACCACATTGCTTTCTTCGCTCTTAAAAAAACATATTAACACAGCCTCTTGTGATTCAGTGGAAGAAAAGCATTAGCAAACATAAAGTTTGTTAAACTCTATGACACAGAGCCTATGACATAGACCTAGACCCACCATCTCTACCTGGGATCCTGGGATCTCATCTGTTTAGTCTGTTGAGTGTTACCTCATTCGTTTACTTGTCCTAGATTTTAGATATAGCTGTTAAAGCATTTTGCTTACATCTTCATTTCTATTTCTGAACACAAACATGCAAACACACATATATACATTTCTAAATGTACCGTTAAAAGGCTAAGAGAAAGCACACACATGTGGTTAAGTACTGATAGAGTTGGGCAATTTATCCTACTTTTGGAATACACAAAAGTTTACAAAAAGTCTTTACTAACGTAACTTATTGTAATCTAACTTTTCAAATAAGGTGTTTTCATGAGATTTGTTAATTTTACCTGTGCAAACATGTAAGCTCTGGATTGTTGCTATACTTTTTTTAATGCAGCACAAAACCAGTCTAAGTAGATCCAGATTTAAATACTTTTCAGCCAGAAAGCAACTGATGGATTTATTTCTAAATCCACAAAACATTGAAACTGTGGTTCAAAAAATCAGGGCCACAGGCTTGGTGAGTCAATGTTGCAGCTTTTTATTTTTTTGAAGGGAAATGGCTGAATTTCTGTTTTATGAAAAAAAAGCCCATTAGGTACGGTGACCAGTGCATGTATAGCACAAACACTACCATGACAGGAATGACTGGTGGATGCAGAAAGGGTGAAACACTCAGTCTAAAATGTGATTAAATATCATGCAAAGAGAGTTAAAAATGGGAAGATGGCTACAGGAAGTGTACACAGTAATGACCTGAGCATCAGATGAAAAGCAAAAGTCATGTCCTGTTTTCATGAATAATGCCATGGACTCTGGGGAGACCAGTGTAGAGAAGACTGACCTGTGTGACCTGATCTAGGTGTTCCTGCTCTGGCAGGGGTATTGGACTAGATAATCTCCCAAGGTCCATCCCAATCCCTGATATTCTGTGAAATACACTGGTATGGGCTCTGTTTACCTTTTGACTATGCTACTTCTTTCTCCTTCCTAATATCTATCTATCTACGCTACATGACTGCAAGGGAGAAATTCCCTTTGTTTTCTTTCTAACCATTTTTTTAGAATGCACCGTGGCATCTACACTCTGAATCTCATCACTGTGCTGCCAGTGCTGCTTTTCTGGCCTCATGCTTGTATATGTTTAGTATCTATGTTTTAAAGTTACTGCTTTTTGCATTTCATCTTACATCAAAATTCTTACATTCTCTTAAAAAAACATTAAAGTTTGAAGAATGTGGATATACTGGGTAGCAATTGCACTTCACCAACAGCAACTTTCAGTTTTCTGAATGCTAAAAAGGCCCCGAATGGTCAGAATAGTGAGGTTCCACTGTATATCGTAATTTTAAGACACTTCCTAGGTTTTAATTTTAGTTAAGCTAAGTATTGTTGTTCTTATTTTAATAAAGACCTTCTAATGCTGTTTAACCTCTAATGCAAAGTCTAAATTTGCCTCTACTAAAGTAGAAGATACTTTCTGTCTGATGTATCTGTCTCCCAGCAAGGGCAGCGGTCTGTTTTCTGAGGAAGAAATGACAACACGTAGATTATAGAGCGCAATATTTTAAGATTTCCAGCATTACCTTGCACCTACCACGTAAAATAATGCAAACAATAGTTACCATTTTTATGGTGTGCTTTGAGCCTTGTTCAGTATATCTGACTTTACCAATCGCATTCCTTCTGCAATACCAGTTATCTGAATGTTTTTCTGTGTTCACTACAAGGCCATGGGTTTTGATAAAGGTACTCCTACTGTGAGAGCACAATTTCTAATTAGTCTTTAGCACTGTGTCTTTTTACAGATTACCATACAATTCATTAAAATGTTGATGTTTCTTGTTCTGGAACAATTAGACTTGTTTAGTGAGAATTCTAAATTCTACCTGGATAGAGGCATGAGAAATAACCAGACAGTCTTCTTAAATACAGATCCCAGACCCCATCTGCAAGGAGACACTTAGTCTACCTAGCATTTTGATAATTTCTTACCAGGCCCCATAAATACATATATTTAAAGAGACTCTCTTTCTGTGCTACTTAAAATGATTCTCTGGGTTACTTTTGTTTACACACAATGTTATCTGTGGATCTGACTATATTATTTTAATTAATTTTGAGGGACTAACAATATCAAACTTCATGCATTTAAAAACAGAGAGTCTAAAAGGAGAAAAGCAATATTTTTTAATGATGAAATTACGTTATTTGTAGACTCCTCATGAAAGAGCCTATAGAGCTCTAAATGTCTTGTTTGTTGGCTGCAAAGCATCCATCTATTTTTATGTTGTGCAGTCCAAGTATGATATTTCATCTTGGCAAGAGATTAAATGATTTATGAGAAGAAAGTGATTCAATGAAAGCAGACCTATAAACATAACCCCACTGCTGAAAACAATTGTGATACTGATCACTGAATTGCAGCAGGAATTGTGAGCACACTGAAATGATAAAGTGCTTTTTTCCCTTGGGAGAATAGATTTCTTAAAACAACAGTGACTATTCCAACAGTGGATAGCAGGTGTAGAATTGCCTTATTTAGATCTTAGCTGGGCCTGAGCATTACCCATCTCATCTCACATATTGTTGTAATAATGGGAGGGAGAGATTATGATAAAAAAAAAGCTTTATTTGGCTTTTTTTTTTTTCTGTAGTTAGTGGCATCTGTTTGAACAAATCATGATTTTGGAATACTGTAATTAACACTGATGGAAAGATACTGATGTGCCAAATTAAGCAGATTAGTAGCAGTGCCAGTGAATATAACTACATGATATTTTCAAGGTTAAGATCCAAACTTTGCTTTCCAAAGTTTTGCCAAACTTCAAATGCTGTGCTGAAAATTTTCCTGCTGGCTGCACCCAGGATTTTCCCTTTCCCTACTCCACCTCCTTTTCTTTAAATTTTCAGCTGTTTCTGAGAATGAGACAAAAGGAAGAGTTGTTGTTCTTATAGGTTAAAAAGAATTTTGGCAAACTTTTCTGCTCATCAGGCCTTGCATCCCTAAGTTTTGAGGAGTGCTTGGAATTGGACTGGAAGCAGTATTTGAGGCCTGAATGGCCTTATGCAGTGCAGTCCCACTCCAGATTGGTCATATTTCCAAAAGGTCTCAGTTTGTATATGCTTGACAGAAACCTGCAGAGCCAAAAGAAAAAGTCTAAACACATCTTGTCTGATCAGAGCCCATACCTAAATTTACCTGTAAGTTTCTCTTTCTCCTAATTTTTTGCTACTGCACATTTTCTGCCTGAGAGAACTGGGACCCACATCCTGCCTAAGACCATGTGAGATGCACAGACAGGGCATCATCAGGCCTAATTCCTATGAAAGAATTGGGGTTACATGGATCAATCTCTGCCTTCAAACATATTTACACATTTTACAGACAACTTGTGGCAGTAAGATCCCCAGAAACCTGGTCCTCCTTGCTGTGCTCCAGAACTGGTTACCCAACAGGAAATCTCTCTAAAAAATGAATGTAATGTTGTATTACTGCTCCATGTCCTACCAGTAATGGCAGGCAGGGGAAGAGGAGATGTCTTAGCTCTATACCTTCCCTTCCTGTCCTGCTGCTCAGTCTCTGCGGCCCTGGTGCAGGGAGTGTGGAGGAGAGCGTCAGCTCCACGAGATGAGAAGAAAACAGTCAAATGGGTAAAGAGAGGCAGTATTCTTAGTCCAGGGAGGTGTGAATGTGATGGGCCAGGCAGGAACACAGAAAAGGAGAAATCAGAAGTAGTGGTGTTGCCTGTCAAAAAAAGGGCTGGGAGCCTCAGACCTATAGTATCACGTTTCCTCTTGATCACACTCCTTGAGAAAGGCTGGTGAAAGAGCAAGAGGCTCCAGCACATCACAGCTGCGCTCTATTTTCTTTCACTCTAAGAGGCAGAAGAGTGCCATATAACTTTTGGCAAATTATTTGGTCATGTCTGAATTCAGGGCAGTGTATGCTTTTCACATCTGAGAGTGAGGAGCCAGTAGGGGGTTACCTCCAGGAGCTCGTTTCTCCTCTCATGGGAACCAGAAGCAGGGGAGAGTTACCCTAGGAGAAAAAGCCCGGGCAGGTGAAGAAGGTGCAGTGGAAGACAGAAGAATAGAAAGAAGTGTCAGGAGCTGTACCCACTAAACTTAGCCATAGCTAAAGGGCACATGATAGTGCAGATACACAAAGGGACTGAAATTAAAAGAACTTGAGTTCTGCTGGCCCAACTATTAATTATTTGACTTCCTTGGCGCTTGATAGTGAAATTATTTTTCTCTTGACATGACTTCTTACATGCAAACAAATATCTAGAGAGTGAAATCTCAGACCCACTGATATCAATATAAATTTTGTCAGTGACTGCATTTGGATTAAGATTTTAGCCATAGCATATAATGAATGCAGAAACATTTAACCAAGGAGAGTTGTGTTTTGTGACTTATCTAACTACTAGGCTTTGAGATTTAAGAATGAACTGAAGGATTGAAACAGTAGAAAAGCTGAGATGGAAATAATAAAAAATTAAATACAGGACCAGATGTATCTGAAACTGATTAAGTGATTAAGTGACAGAACTATTGAGGTTATAGACTGGGTACAAGATTCTTGTGCAGTGTGATCACCTAGCCCTGTCAGACTCTAGTAACCACTGCTGTTTGTGTAGCTGAAAGGGTTATTCTTCTGTTTTTCATTAGAGAAGGCATCCAGTACTGAAAGTGGGTGGTTAGTGTTTTCTTCATAAGATGTTACATAATATTATACAGATGTTGCAGTTCATCATTTTACCTGTTACATTGTTTAGACTGGGACAGAGCTGGGAAATGGATCCAGTTCAGTGGTCTAGATGGAGGCACTGGTACAAGGATTGAGGAAACCTGCTGGAATGCATGGAAAATAGTACATCTGCACTCTAAAGATGTGTGACTGCCAGCCATAATTGAAGTCCAGATTTATGGAGAATTGCATGTTGCTTGCCGCTCTTAGCTAAACATGGCAGGATTTTTCTGTTTCTGTTGGCCAGTAAGATTAATATTTGTTTTGCAGGAGGGCGTTGGTGCTGAAGTCTAAAATTAGGTACTGGTATGTGATGCATTGTTTACTGTGCTGTCTTTTAAAAGAAAGTGACACTGGAGAAATGAGCAGCCTACTTTTTTCAAAGACCATACAACAAAAGTACTTCACGGTGCGTAACGTCCATTTAAATCCATGCACTGTTTGAGACATTTGCTTTGATCTAAAAAATTCCTGAGTCAGCTTGGGACTTTCCTCTGTGTCCTTATGCAACTACTGGAATGGCTGGAACAGTGAGAGCACCACAAGTGTGACTGGAGTTCAAAAACTCAAAGAGCTGCCAGCTTAGAGGTCTCTGCAAAGGGCTCTCAAATTTGCAATCTGATTCTATCCCTCATTAATAGGGGCCCGTTTAGGAGAGCAAAATGCCAACATCCAGGGACAATTAATGGTGGAAAGATGTATTAGTTCAGCACCAGGTTTTTGCTACTTGGCAATGGGATGAGGGATGACTGTTTCCCCTGTCTTTTTATGTGATACCTTTTTTATAAGGCAAGGGAGCCTAGAGCCTGCAAGAGCACTTTTAACATCCTTTAATTCTGAGTAAAGAAAGTAAGTTCAGAGCAGCTGTGTGGAAACAGTAGTTCTCTGGGCCGATGGCTTTTGCCTCTGGCAGCATTTCCAAGGTCTATGTGGATAATGGCAATCTAAGAACTCTTCTGCCATTTTTTTTTTAACCAGGAAAGCGAAGAAATTAAGTTTATTGTATATTATTGGAGGAGAGCTGTGAGAGCATTTTCCCTGCTCTTACAGTTATAATCCATGCAGAAAACAGGCTATACATCATGTTCACTACACCCCAGACCGGAGTTTTGTAAATCAGTGGTACAGGCTATGCAAATCTATTTAGAAAGCTGACAAGGAAGCATATCAAATCACACCGTGTAGGGATGTAAGGTGTTTATATTTTTTAAAGCAAAAGCATATACTGCCTAATATTTGAGTGTGCAGTACCACGGCTCTCAAAATTATCTAGGTAGTGTTTTCCAATTTTTAAAATTAGCTCTCTACTCTCACTGCTATGAATCATCATTTTTTAGTCCATTTTAAATTACAGAACTAGTATTCAATTGATTAAGATTTAATAGGAGAATGTGCTGATCACAGGCCTGACTGTGCTGGTTTTTGGGCATAATATGAATTAGTTTCTTTTTCCTTGTAGAGTCTATATTCTCTGGATTCTGTGTCCAAGCCTTGATTATCTTAATTACAGAATCTTAGTGGTTGGAAGGGACCTTTGAGATCATCGAGTCCAACCACATGAAAAAAAAAACCAAAAAAACAAACAAACAAAAAAAAAAAAACCCAAA
>VXBJ01006692.1:2477238-2557595 GCA_013400055.1 Nycticryphes semicollaris
CCACCTCCCTGGGCAGGCTGTTCCAGTGCCTGACCACTCTTTCAGTAAAGTAATTCTTCCTAGTATCTAATCTTCTGGGGAAGGAAGGGGGAGGATGCTGCACACAGCCAAATCTTAGCTGAATTGTAGGATCAACTGTAGGACTTAAAAGATTTTATTTTTTAAGTATAAGCATTCCATAAGTTTTAGAATTTTTTTTTTTTTTAATTTAAAAAATATAACTTATGTAATAACTCTGGGTTTCATAAACTTGTGCTTGGGTTTTGTGGTAAATTTTTTTATGACTCTGTGTCTTTGTAGGACAAACTGCTAGATCAGATAGAGAACTTAGGGGCTGGAAGGGAGGATCTGGAAGAATTTAGGCACCTAAGCACAAGATTGTGTTTCTGGAACAGGACACCTGCACCTGGGGCTGCTGCCTGCCTGCAGAGGTCATCAGCACTGCCCAGGTGTCACAGCTCTGTGCTTGACTCCAGCATCAGCCCATCCCGAGCCCAGAAACTAAGCTCTTGTCTGCCTCTGTTCTCAAGAGGATCTGATTCCAGAATGTTTTGTAATAAAGCACTTCATGTATGTGAAGGTGAGAATAACTGTATTTTGAAGCACAGTTGATGTGTGTTTTGCAGCTGAGACCCGTTCCATGTCTCCTTCCAAGCTAAGGCATGAGAGATGTTAAAACTCTCCCATCTCCAAAAAAAAGTGTGGTCACCTGCAGGCTGTTGCGTGCTGCTCTTCCCTTTTGGTCACTGAAATGCTGCTGTCATCTAGAGAATTCAAAACTCACCAAGTGATCAACCAAGTGCAACTGCATGAGGGCAGGGAAGCTCTACAGAGGGACTTGGATAGATTGGATGGATGGGCCAATGTTAACAGTATGATGTTCAACAAGGCCAAGTTCCAGGTCCTGCACCTGGGCCACAACAACCCCATGCATCTCTACCAGCGTGGGGAAATGTGGCTGGAGAGCTCCCTGGCAGAAAAGGACCTGGGGGTTCTGGTTGACAAGCGGCTGAATATGAGCCAGCAGTGTGTCCAGCTGGCCAAGAAGGCCAATGGCATCCTGGCTTGTATAAGAAATAGTGTGACCAGTAGAAGTAGGGAGGTGATTGTCCCCCTGTACTCAGCACTGGTGAGGCCACACCTTGAGTATTTTGTCCAGTTCTGGGCACCTCAACACAAGAGAGATCTTGAGGTGCTGGAGCAAGTGCAGAGGAGGGCAACGAGGCTGGTGAAGGTCCTGGAGAACAAATCTTATGAAGAGTGATTGAAGGAGCTGGGACTGTTTAGTTTGAGGAAGAGGAGGTTGAGGGGAGACCTCATTGCTCTCTACAACTACTTGAAAAGACATTGTAGAGAGGTTGGTGCTGGTCTCTTCTCACAGGTGATTAGCAATAGAACGAGAGGGAATGGCTTCAAGCTGCAACAGGGTAGGTTTGGGCTGAACATTAGGAAAGAATTTTTCACAGAAGGAGTGGTCAGACATTGGAATAGGCTGCCCAGGGAGGTGGTTGAGTCCCCATTCCTGAATGTAAGAGTCTTTTAGATGCAGTGTTGAGAGATATGGTGTAGGGGAGGACTTTGTAGAGTAGGGCTGATGGTTGGACTCGATGATCCCAAGGGTCTTTTCCAACCTGAATGATTCTATGATTCTATGAAGGCTCTCAAGTTAAGGGATTCTCCAGACTTTCTACAAGCAGATGATTTTCCAAATTCTTTGTCTCTACACCTAGGTTTCTTCACTTGTATCTAATAATACATAAAAGTTTTAGCTGCAATGTGCAGACATGAGCTGTCCTTCCAAAAGCACTTTGGTAACCACCAGTTAGAGAGTCAAGCTCATTCCATCTCCTCCAGCCGTGGTTTCCTGAATTTGCTGTACATTTACACTAGTTCAAGAGGAATGACGGATGGTGAAAAGAGCACCTCTACTATTTCCCTTGTGACGCATAGGCTTTTGTGCACATATCCTCTTTCTGGATTTACCTGAAATATCACCAGAGAATTTTAATTAAAAATATACTTACAGATTCATCATCTGTTCAGCAATTTAGGATTGAATCAGGCAGAATTTTCTTCTCATTTGTCTAAGGTAACTGATATTTTTTCCCTAAACTTTGGTTCTTGTGAAAAAAAAAAAAGATCTACTATTCTTTCCCCTTACTTAGAAATGAGAGTTTTGAATACTCATTCCATTTAAGCCACGTCTTTGCTTAGGTACTGGGAGCACTGATCACAGAATATTGCAAAAAGCATAAAACATTTGGACATGTTTCCCTTTTCTCAGTGGGAACAACACGAATGGAGTACAGAAAAGATAATTCAAAGAATGCAGCAACAGTTTTCTTCTGTGTCCTGAAGTGTAGTTCAGGTCTCGGAGCCTCTGTTAACCATGCTATAACTTTTTTTTTAAAACTTAATCACCTCTTCAGTCCCAGAGACATAAAATGGACTGTCATTACTGGCTACCGTTTTTGCTCCAAGGCAAATTGCTTCCATGTTTTACAGCAACCTGTTTCTGTGCTCTCAAGATCTATATTACAATTTGGGGGAAGGTGACTCTCCTATAGATCTTGTCTTTGGTATAGGCAAAAGGATTTTAATCTTTAAAGGCAGCTGCTGTGCACAACTGCTCACATTTTATTAACTCTGTTTGAACTACCTCTTTTGTGGGGTAATTCTAGAACCTATGAAAAGGAAAATTACAGTGAAGACGAAGGTTATTTTTCATACAATGGCATTTTGTTTTGAGTTAGACTTTCATGTATTCTGCAGCATGAATTTGAAAGAACTTGTATTTTGCCATTTCAGCGTTATTAATTTGTACCTAGATGGGCTAATAGTTTCAAACTGGCTTGTTGTGTATTATAGTTACTAGCTGAAGAAAATGTGATTTTTCATGTGCTCATGATTAGGGTGTGCAAGCTTAGGCACTGCGATTTGTAAGCTGTAGATGCTGGTCTCCTGTTCTGTTCTGAATAGGGCCTGATAGAGAGGGTACTATTTTAGCAGATGGAAGAAGTGGTCTGAACCTTTTCATACTCAAAAGGGATTTCCATATTGGTCTCCCACATGCTACAGGCCTGCTTTCACTAGTAAATATCTCTCACTGTGATTTAAAAAAAAAAAAAAAAATAAACCCTGCTCTGTTCTTGGTAATAACATTTCTAAATGCCAGCTCTTCAGAGAATGCTTTAGCCTCTGCTTCCTACATGGATGAAAGCTAGTTCAGGAACATAAGTTCTGCAGAGGAAATAGGATTTTGGATTTCCTAATCTGCATTTTGTCTTTCTGGTTAGTGCTAGATGATCTGCTGCTTCCATGGTGGTATAACAGTGCAGCTAAACCGAAGCAGATGCTGCAAAACATGGTCAGCTCTTATTTTCCCACCGCTTTAATCCATGTGCTGCAGTTGTCTCTCTTGTGTTGGCACTGGTGTGTATCTGGTCCTGCAGGGTAATGGTTCAGATCTTCTGGCAAGCCGGCTCCATGAACTGCCTTACCATGATGTCAGGTAGATACCAGCTTTGGGGCAAATGAGAGGCTTGACTGCTCAGACTGGGAAAAGCAGTGGGACTGCCTCTTTTGGCAGCAGATAGACATTAGATGCCTTAGATGTATTCCCAAACCACCCTTTTCTGCATATGGGGTTTTGAATTATGTTTCTGCCATACCAAACTCCAATTTTAACTCTACAGTTGCTAGAGACAACTGCAGCAGTCATATAAAATGTAGAACCATTTGCATTATCCAGGGAACAGGACAGTTACCTGTGAAGAGTCACTGTCACTCCTGCATGGGTCATAGTCTCTGCTCTGATACTGCCAGGATATATCACATCTACAGAGATTAAATATGTATAAGGTCAAGAAACCCACCACATTCATGACTCGTCAGGACTAATGAGTGTGTGAACAGTGAATGAATGGCAATCATTTCTCTGATATGACTTGTTTTGTTGTGGGCCAGCTCTTTGTCGTAGGAGTGTGCGGCTGCACTCGGGAAACCCAAGACAGCCTGGTGCTTAAGCATACAACACTTATGTGAAGCAGCAGAAGATAACTTAAAAAGAGAATTGGAAAAATGGTACTTGTTAATAGCCTTCTAACTTCTTGGCATCCCCACTGTTGAAAAATTTTGGGCTTTTTTGCTCCTTTTAAAAATAAAATAAAGATAATATTTTTGAGGTATTTAAGACTAAGCAAATGCTTAACACTGTAACAGTCTAAAATAAACTTTTAAGTATAATCTATATCCTTTAAATTGTCCAGTCGTTTACATTATCTGTTATGTGTCTTCACGCTAAGATGCACTCATTTGTTTGCTTTTTTTTTAAAAAGAAAGCCAGAGGCCAGGCATCACAAAACCACGTAGCTAACACCAAACAACTGTATTTTCCAAGGAACTGCTCATAAAAAAGATTTAACTTTCAAAACTGGTTTGGGAAGAAAATAAATCTTGCTATGAAAAGACTGGGATAGATGTCATATATGTTTAATTCATGTTGATTTACATGATTTCTTCCTAAGGAAGGTGTCAGGGGGAGGAATGGTAGCTACTTGCAGTAGTAATCCACGATCAGAGGGGTTACAGCAGGAGGACAAGCGGGAGACCAGAGCTCCTTGCTTCACCCCCTGATACCATGTGCTTGCATGAACACTGTGGCTTTTATCATATAAAATTTGGCTTTAAAAGGTGTTAACCTCTGATTGCATTGTGGTCAGTAGCCAAGCTCCAGCTACTGACCTTCCTGTTCATGAGGGATGTATAGGTGGACTTATTATTTTTTATTTTGTTCTAAGTTGAAAGCATGGAACATTCAAAGCCCCTGCCTTTGCTGCAGTTCCCACCAATGTGTTTGGCAATTACTACAGTGTCTATGCTTATAGGGATTTTTGGCTTTTTGGGGACTTTTTACAAAATCTTCAAGTAATCTGTCCTGCAAGATTTTATTTGTGGTTTTTGGGGTTTTGGGGTTTTTTTGTTCCATACTTCCAAAGTAGCTGCTTAAATGAAATACTTTTAGCTGAACAACCTGATTTTTTTGATTAAACATTTTTGGTAATAGGATTTCTGATCAGCTGCACTCCTTCTTATTTTGCAGGTGCCAAAATTTAACTGCAACAATACCACTATTTATCTAAGCAGTTTAAGCTGCAGTTTGTGTGTGATTCGATGTTGGAATTCAAAATATTGATTTTTTTTTTGTTGTTTTTTTGCATGCCTGAAATAAGTAATTTTTTGTGAGCTTGTACTGTGATAAATTTGCAGTATTTTAAATTAATTATTCAGATTTATGAAACATCTCATTTCTTATTAGAAGGAATAATATTATAATTCTTGCATCAGCAGTAAGTTTCATTGTTTTAGTTAATGGTTAGAACTTCAGCTGCTTTGAAGAGCATATTTCTATTTAATCCATAGAACAGAGTGCTTTACAGAAGCCAAGGGTCTGTCCTGAGATAGCAACTACCTGCGAGTACCTTAGGGGAGGCATTTGAAGTGGAGAGCTGCTTGGATATAATGGCCGCAGAGGAAAAAGAGTAAAAGTAGTTTTCATTAGGCTAAAGTGAACTTAAACAAGACTAAAACTGCAAAAACTCATTTGTGATTCTGACCATTTAGCTGTGGCCTCGGAAAAATGGAATCACCATAAAGAGACTTTGGATGAACTCACTAAAGCAGCAGAGGTTTCAACTATCCTTAAGGAACATCTGCGTTGGGATTTATGGTATGTATGTCACATAATAGCCCGCTCTTTTGTATGGGGAATAACATCCTAGGTTTAGTGAGCACCTACATTTTCAATCAGCAAGTGTATTAGAATAGTATTTTTTAATATTTTTTGCCCTGTTTCAGTCTTGTAGTTTTTTATTACACTAGGTTTATCCTGAAGTGATTGACAGCTGCATCTTAGAATATAACTACAGTAGAGCAAAATTAGATCAGTGACTATAATAAACAATACTGCATTTAGAGGCTCAGATCAGACTGAGCTACAAGTAATCCATCTTCTGAACATATTAGGTTACTGTATGCTTGTACATTGCATTAAGCATATTAAAAATTGACTCGTGAGATTTTTTAAAATAAAATGAGATATTTTAGTAGGTAATGGAAAAGAGAGGCTGAAGTTCCCTGGTTTTCTACCCACATAACCCTTATCATTAGATTTTATCCTTAATGGTCAGTGCTTCTGAAATCATGGCTTATGTCTTGATCCCTGCAATACACTTGAAATCTTTAAAATTACACAATTATGAAATTATGTCTGCCACTAATTTTAGACTGATCTTGCAAGAGTCTGGGAACTCTTTAAAATGTTGTGCATTTACAGCATCCAGGGTACTTGACACTTTCCGGGACTGAATGTTTTCAGTTAAATAATGTTTTTCCTACTTTATGTAGTCAGTCTACTGATGTCAATAACTTAAGACTGCACATGTGGGAATAGATTCCTGCTTAAGTTTCATTTCCAAAATTAATCTGTGGTACATTTACATTATTGATTAAACACACTTAAAATGGTGGGTTTGCATTGGCTTTGTACTTCTTCTGTAATCTTACTAACTTCTTTTTTCATTTTTTTCCCCTCCAAGGGTGTAAATTGATTTATATGAGCATGCTGTTAATATTATGGCTCCTTGTCTAGCCCCTTGGGTTCTAATGTTTTTTAAACACAGTACAATTATGGGAAACATTATATTGGAATGACAACATAAATCATCCCCATAGGAGTCTGAGCAGTCTGGGGAGTAATCGTGTAGAGCCCTGCTGAGGTAAATAAGATCAGTAATTTGGAATAAATAAAAGACCAATGGTGCTAATGTGGATGTCTCAAGAATATCATTAAGTTTGTAATGACAGTGTTTACTTGGTGTAATGATATTGGATGCAGTGTGATGTTGTTGTTTAAATCATAACTTTATAGTTCATGATCCCATCTCTTTTTCTTCAGAGAGTATGTCAAGTTGGCTGTGTTTCCACGTCTGTCCTCCAAACACCAGCACTCTGTCGAAGAGCATAAGCACACGTGAAATGTGGTAAGATTCTCTAGAACTTTGGTTAAATTTAGTCAATAAATATTGAAATTCCAGGTACAAAAAATGTGATTATGGAGATGATTTTTTTTCCCTTTGTTTCCTGGTTCTTGCCATACTCAGAATGTTAAAGAGAGTAGGGAAATCGGGTAATAAAAATGCTTTCATTTGACATTCACCCACATACAGCAGTGTTGTTTGGGTCTGGAAGGGGTCTTAGACCACTTTGCATTGAGCACAGTGTGAATTTGGCAGCTGGGCAGCTTCCTCTCTCGCGGTAGCTTCTTCACCAGTGCTTAATTTTCATTGATACGTCAAGATATTGTTTCTCCCTTGACCTGCAATGGAATTTAGGTGTGAGTTTAAAGGACAAAATGAAAACAGTTAATCTAAAAAGGAACCACTCTAGGGATTTTTGTCAATCTTTATGATTTTAACATGTACAAATTACACGGTAAAAAATAATTTAAAAATATGATCTTTTAAGAGAAAGTATATTTCCCCAGAATAAATTCACCAATATTATATGAATACAAGTATAATAAACTTTATTTTAAAGTTTTTAAAGTAGAAATTGATCTTCTATGAGATTTTTGCAAACGCTGGGGAATATGCATGTAAAGCAACATGTGTGATTGAAAGCATGCTGTGCTTATGCAAAATTAATGCAAAATGTTCATGACATAAACGCAGCCAAACCTTTAGTACACATCTTTAAACATTTGATGGTATTAACTCTTTTAATAGTTTCTGAACCAATGTTGGAGCAAGATTAGGCTTTGTGAAGTCTGTAACACAGATTTATGGGCTGCGAGTGTAGATACAACACTACTTTTCAGTTACACAAGTGCTATCAGTACACGGTGCTAAAGTTTCTAGGAGGAATGATGCTGATACCAGGGACTTCAGCTTGGACAAGTCAAATGGGCATGGGTTGCTGTTAAAAATAAGTCACCACTGCTTAATTTTGCTTTTTGTTTTTAAATAGCAATAAAACTTTAATATAGTTTATATTAAAAGCTTGTTGAACATATCTTTTTATATGGTATGTTTTAAAATGTTAATAATAGATTATATTGGGGAATGAAAGACAACTCTGGAAAAAGGCACACAAGCTCTAAGTCTGTCTCTGTCCTCATCCTACCTTACAGGTATCTACTGTTGTTGCTGTATGTGAGCATAGTGCCTCTTTTATGGAATAACTTGTGGAAATCCTGACTGACAAATTGCATGCACCTTTATCTCATCTGTAAACATGATCATTGCTATTATAAAAGTTGCTACAGGTGGCAAAATGGTTTTCTTAGGGTCTACTTTGGATTTTGAGTGAGTCCTTCTCTCTTCTCACTGAACACATGTATGCCAATGCAGTTTGATTTGAAATGTTGAAGTAAAGATAGTCCATCTGCTTCCGGGTATCAACAATGCTATAGATTTGATTTTGAGACAGTTTTCAAACTTTTCCAGTGAGCTCAAATGGATCTAAAAAGTCTCAGCTTTCAACACTGGTACGCTCAGGCAATACAGTAGTGATTGCATGTGTTTGCCATTTCTACTTGTGGTCTCAGGACAAAAAGTGCAGATATCAAACCAAAACTGACATTTGCAGTCATAGTTAAGTCATAGTTAATTAAAAAAAAAATGTTTATTTGGCTGGCTCCAGATATGAATTTGCAGGATTACTGAGGTCAGAGCGTTGATGTACTTTGTGACATTCACAAAGCCTTTGATGTTACAGTGGCAAAGAGTCTCTCAGTGTTCATACATCTGTTTTTCCTGCAGATGGTAGTCCATATCAGAAAGGCATTATGTAACTTCTTCACTACATTTTGCAAATAATTTCTGAAAAATAACTGCGTTTTAGGTATTTATTCCATATTGTTTTATAATCAAATATATTTGTTGTAGATTTATTTATTATGTATGATAACCTGTATTCATATACCAATTCTTAGATTTTATTTTAATTTTTTCATGATTTTATGTTTGCTGGCCACATTCAGCATGTCATTCCAATGTTTTAAATAAAATTAAAATACCTCATGTCTACCCCTAGAAGGTGAAAGATGTGATTGGTTGTGTAGTTTGGCTTTATAACAGGGAGAAAGAAGGGATTACTTACCTTTTCAGAAAGGTATCAATAGCTAAATAGGTGGTCAGAGGCAGCCATACATCAGCAAACAGCTCCGTTGCAGTTTTTTTTCCAAAGACTTGGAACTCGGGGCTTGTAAGTTCTGCACTCAGCTCTGTTTCAATTTATTCCCCAGCCACAAAGGTGTAGCTGCATTTTTCTGGGTCTCTTAAAAAAAAAAAAAAAAACATTTCCAGCTGTCTACATTTTATATTTGAGCTGTAAGCTTTAGTGGTAATAGTGTGCATTTTCACTGTGTGTTTTCCCACATCTCTGATGCAGCAGACCAAGTTTTTATTTGGCCACCTTGGTGGCTAGAGGTCACAACTCATTAAAAAAGTGAAGGATATACGTTTGGCTCAAACATGTCTGATTTTTTTACTTCTGGTTTTTACTTTGCAGTGAGGAAAACCACCATGAGTATTGTCTAGGAATAATTTTTTGAAATTTGAATTCAGTAAAGATTTTCTGCAAGTGTATAAAATGCCATTCTGCTGGAGCGAAGCCACAGTATGCCTGGGAGGGTGAAAACTGGACATCTTCTGTTCTAGCATGTACAGGTTCTGCTTTGGGCTGTCCTGCCAGCCTTGTATGTAAGCTGGTTCCAACGCTGCAGGAGGCAGCATGACTAATGTCTATCACTTGTGGTTCATTCATTTTCTCTCTTATCAAAGAGTACCTGCAGCTTCTTTTCAAAAGGGAACTGGCTCATGCAATTAGAGTCCAGATCCCTAACCTAGGAATTTGATCCTGTTGGCCTATTTCAGCCAAGCGTCAAAGTGTCAGAAACTCAGTTCCCACAAATTTCATGAAAACAAGCTGGTGGAATTGAAGGGACCCCAAAGTGGCAATGTAAGCGTAACCCTTGTCAGGCATGAAAGAACTGGCACAAGGGAAAGACATGATTAACCAGCTTCAACAGAAGTTGCACCCAGAGTTTTGGTCTTGCACACCATAAAATCTGTCTTTCAGCCAAAACTTCACTTCTGTGTGGATCTTTGGCTGTCTAACATGGCACAAACTATGGCTGCAGCATGTTCTTTATGTATAATATCACTTCTCAGTCTGAGACTTCATATTGTCTTAAAAGGACTTAAACTCATTTAGTGGACTTAGTATGCTTCAGCTAAAAAGTCAGCCAGTTACAAGAGATGCGTTTACTGGAGGCCAGGCATGGTACTGGGAGAATGAGACAGGAATGGGATCTTGCTTCTCGGTGGCAGTACATTGTTACATCATTTGGAATATGTTGTACGACTTCATCTTTGAGTGGGGAAATGCCATCTGAAAGGACTGTGTTAGCTGGGACTGTCTTGGAGGAGGCACTTGGAGTAGAGAGATGCTTAAATATAATGACTGCACAGGAAAAAGAGTAGAAGCAGTTTTCATTAGGGTAAAGCAAACTTAAGACTTTTAGAAGAGGACTTGCAGATACTATCAAGGAAATGTTGTAAAAAACACCACCAATATGGCATACTCACACCGTGTGTATTAAATGCTCTGATTTCATTGTGAGAACCATCTAATCATAAGAAAAATTTCTACAGTTTTATTTGTTGCTTTCTCTCATTTACTATGCATGTGTAATAGAAAATTTGAAAGAAGCAATAGGTGATGCTAATAAGGCTGTCCAGTTGGACCCTGAAAGCCCTGTAAGTAATCATGGTACAAACTGTATGTTCCATCATATAATTTCTCTTAGTGATTGAGTTTATTCATTTAGCTAATACTGATTTCCTAGAAATAGGCTGCTGTATTTGTTATAAGAGAGTACAGCTTTGACTTGCTTTTATACAGTGGGGCACTGTAATCAAAATAAGCCAGTTATATTAATGTAAAATATTTTATTATGTAAGGTATTTTCAAGTGGGGAAAATGATATTTTGATATTATTGATTATTTGATATTATTTGATATTATCAGAAATATTTGCAGATTTAAATTCTTATATCTCAAATTTTCCATGGAAGACATTTACCTATATATAAACATGGCTATGTAGTGCAGACCTGTCAAAGCCACCTTCAAACTACTGAGCTTGGGTACTGGGAAAAAAACATGAAAATCCAGGGTTTAAGATAGGATCAGAAGATTGCTATGTTTTTGTATCACCAGCCTGTGCTATGCTCTGAGTTGCCCAGCTTAACTTCTTCCAGTACTGGAGGTACCTGGATGGATATGTGTACAAACTCATAAAATGGTTTGCGGTGCAGACTTACTTTGATTGGCAGCCATATTCTTAGGGCAAAAGGGAACCTGCAGCCTTTAGGAAAAACAAACAAACAAACAAACAAGCAAACAAAAAACTGACCAGGAAAAGATATAGAAATATTAGTTTGTTTTGCTTCTCATGTTGTGTTTAAAAAAAGAAAACATGAGGTCAAACTAGGCTTTAGTTTCAGCACTTGCATATCTTCCCTAAGCCACTGCTTGTGCTGGAACTGAAGTGGACTTCAAATGCTTTTTGCTCTTGAGTTTTGATTTGACTTAATCTTCTGCTATTATGGAGTGCTTAAGTAAAATCTTGGGTTTGGGTTCACCTTCTGGTTACAATTCCCCATCCTTCCTGCAGTAACTAGTAATGCTGGTTAAAAAAACCCAAGCCTTACCAAAGCAGAATGCTCCCCAGCACACACAGTTCTCCCTAGGGAGAAGACAAGGGAACAAACAACATGTGGCAGATGCTAGTCATGTTGCTGTCTGTACCACTGGAAGACATTCAGATACGACTGTGATAAATGTGGTGTGAAAACACGCATAGAAGAGAACAACGGACAGGCAATACACAGCAACTGGTGAAGGGCTGTACTGAATTAGCTGACTGTTGACCATCACTATCTGCTTTCTGAACTCCATTTTGTTCACTGTAATCTGCTTGTTTAATAAATGTTTTCCTATTACCACAGGCATTCCCTGAAAACAGTTGTCCTTCAGAGGAGGGTTACCAGTAGAGATTTTACAGTGAATGTAGCCCTTTAGAGCAACCAACTGAATGACTATTACAGTTTGAAACCTATGGGAAGCTTACAGTGATTTCTCAGGATGTGACGAGGCATTGAAATTTGATGTGATTAGCCTCTGAAAAGTTGAGATAATATTGATGATGAAAGAATGTCAGCCCCAAGGGAACTGTCATTCTCATACTACCCTCCACTATGGCACACAATGTTTGCTGAAGTTATGATTGGTTTAGAGCTGACTGAAAGAACACTTGTGAAAGTAGGGTGGAATGAAATTGAGACTGCTAAAGAACTGGGGGTGACTTGTTTCTCGCAGCATGACTAAATAAAAAATGTTGGTTTTAAGGAGAAAAAGGAATTAGGGGTAGATAGAACATTATCGTTAAAGTTAAAATTGACACTTTTAAGAAATATGGAGATTGATGGTTCCTGAGCAGTGTGTGTGCACACAGAATAATAATAATAATAATAATACAGCATCAGTGGAACAGCTGTAGACAATGTTTTGGTTCATAGAGTCAAACACGTGATCAGTAAAGTATCAAACCTGGGATAGTTTCAGCACCTACTGACACATTTGAGGATCAGTTAAAAAAGTATGTTTGGAAATAAATGAGGATCCACCTTTATTGCATATCTCCCCCTTTTTTGTGTTTTAAGAAGGACTCGTAGGTCTTTTCAACTATGTTTGTATTAGATGCAAATTACTTGGCATGGGACAATATTATAACATCACAGAGATTTCTGCAGGTGAGAAATTCAAGTTGCATTTATATGAAAAACAGTAAATGAAAATTTGGAAAGTCCCTCAGGAAAACTTCAGGCTAGTTTACTGAAGATTACACTTCTATTACTACATGAATAATTGATTTTTGGACTAGTTCTGACAAGCAGATCTTAGAAGATGGATCATGGCATTCCAAAAGCACATAAACCTTTTCCATCCCAACTTTATTTTTATGAGATTGTTAATATCTACACTGGGCAGATAAAGCATCAGTTTCTATATTACTAACATGGCCAATGATGATGAAGTATCTGAAATTTAATTATGCACTTTTTAAAGCTAAAGGAATGAAGTCACCTTGCTGGCTGAGAAATGAAGATATGATTTCAAAGAATCTTGCCAAGCAAACTGGATGATTAGACTTCAAGCTGTGAAGAGGCAACACTGAAGAATATGCTTAATTTTAAACACAAAAGTAATTTCACAGAATTCAGGTCGACTTAAAATTAATTATGTGCTCCTTGGAACCAATGTTTTAACTCTAATCTTTTGCAATTTGACTTTAGCACATACATCTGAAGTGTTTCAAGTTCATTTGCTAGATAGCTTGCAATTTTTGTATGCTGTTGATTATAGTATAGGATTGTGTTGCAAGTGCTCTGGTAATTAATGTGCAATTAGTAAATAGACACTTTACTTCTAATGCTCTAGGAAAGCACAGAAAATTTGCAGAGAATCTTCTGTTATTTTGCCGAACAGATGTAGCACAGTGAGCATGTATTCTGCCTTCCCAAAAATGACTTTCTGGTATGCCCTGTCCTTGGTCTGGAGGCAAAAGGTATGGAAATGTAAGGTCATTTACATGATGCAAATGTAAAGGTAATGTCTAAGGCAAATATATGTTCAGTCTAAGGCACCCACAGATAGTTATCTGGTGAGACTGATGAGACTCAAAGTATGTCAGCACAGTAGGAGGACCCCTTGATTAAGGGTGTAAGATTTGCTCAGGCAACTATCTGGTTTCCACAGGTCAAGTGATTTTTAATCACTACTGACATCATGTGTATGAAAACTGGCCAAGTGTCCACCTATTTCTTGCTATTAATCCCTCAAGGAATCAGTAGTGATGGGTTTTTGGGATCTGGTATCTGCAGCTTCTCCACATGCTCAAGCTTATAGAACGAATCATCACTATGTTATTATGCATTTAATTCCATGCTGCTGATAATCTAGTTAAAATTTCAGTTCTTTTCCCATCAACAGGCCTTTCAACTGCAGGAGAAAAGTCACCACTTTTTTGATGTGGCAGACTTCTCTTGTCTTAAAACAGCATATTTCTATAATAAGTGAGAACTCATTTGATTGTCTAGAGAAGTAAAAAGCTTATCTGAAATGACTGGTCAGAAGAAGTTTGATGAATTACAGCGCTACTTTTTGGCAGTAAGAGCCCTTGATTATTCCAGTTTTTTTCTGTGGTGGCCATGAGATTGTCATAGTAGGATCACCTGCAGGATTGTATTTCTTCCTGGGTCTGTATGGAGATAACTCTTTCACATAGATTCATAGAATGGTTAGAGTCGGAAGGGACCTTAAAGATCATTGAGTTCCAACACCCCTGCAGAACTTTATAGCACCACTTTTCTTCAGTGCAGATACTGGATAATCAGGGGACAAAAATAAACGTTAGGAGCCAGAGAGATGTGGCTTAGGTGCTACACACTATTTTCAAATGCTTTTGAAGAAGATAATTCACCCTTTACTTATACAGATCTTTCTTTATGATGGTAATTTCCTCTATAAGAAGTACTGAGAGGCAAATTGAGGAACAATGGTGGTGTTTTACTGGATGCAGAAGAAGGAATTATACTAACTGACCAAACCTCTAGCAAAATCCAAAGAATATAGACTCTTGTGCCGTATTGCCCTTTTTTCAGTAAACATTAACTCTCAAAAAAGAATGGTCTGCGTGCCAGCTCCCTTGTGATAGCGTCTTTTGAATTAGATGAGTAAACCAATAAAATTGCATGATACAGCAATAACATTGGGCAACTTGATATTGAGGAAGACAAACCTATTGACATTTTAGTGACACTGGTATCTAAAATGTCTTCTGAGAGCAGGGAGGTATTACTGATGAAGTAGTGAATCCAAGGGCTAGAAACCTAGCTCAAGATGACTGTCATCATCTCAAATGGAAATGGATATTTTATTAATTGCCACTGAGCTGCCGTGTAGTAACTTCTTAAAATTTCTTCTCTCCCTGAAAAAGATTAATGTCACCTCTGAAATTAGTAGCATTCTTTAACTAACTTTAGTTTTATGTCAGTATATTTTTCCATAGCTTTCTGAAAAGTACAAGTCCCATTCAATCTTATTGGAGCTCAAAAATGTGAAAATACATGCTATGGTCAGGAACTAAATTTAAAAACTGTGACCTTGATGTCATATAAAATACATTGGGTTTAATTATAAAAGCTATCATTAGAATTCACCGGCTGTGAGCTCATGTGATGAACTTTTCAAACATTATTGTGGTTAGATTGAGACGTGCATTGGCTTCATCTTTTAGTTCTGCTTCTTAAGGAATTTGACTTATCGCATGCGTCCATTATGATTAGAAATGCACACACACAAAACAAAAGGGACGAGAAAAACTAAGTTGCTGGTCTGCTAATAGCCTGCTGTGTTTTCAGTGTGGCTGCTCTCTGCAGTTCAGTACTCCCAGTTAGATCATTAGATAAACAAATGTAGTGAATGGTGAAATAAGGCTGTGAGCATCTTCAGCTCTTGTAACAGGTCAGAACTGGTCTTTCAGTTTTTGAGACACTGAGTCTTGATTCAGAGACGGGTTTTTTGTATAGCTGGCTAGCTGGGTAAAATCCATTATTTCTTTGAGAACAAGCACATTCTTTGTGCTTAATTGGTACCTTTAAATGAAAGTTCAGTAAGGGGATGATTATTAATACTCCTGTACCTTCTCTGTTATATTAAAAGGCTATAAATGAGGCTGCATAAATCAACAATGAATAATTCTGATCTCCTATAGCAATAATGTTATGAAAAAACCCAGCTGTTACACCAGCAAGGGTTTAAGAATCGGTTACTCTTTTGTTTATGGTGGAGAGTGATGAAATAATTTTATAAAGCCAGATTAAAATACTGTCTTTTTGTGCCCTGAGAACAGTCTTGGAAGCTGTTTGTTTAAGCTGACTGTTTAAGCTGTTTAAGTTCTTTTCATGCTTTTCACGACTGAGAGTTCCCGTTCAGAAAACTGAATGTTTACAATAAAACTACATCTACTGCTGCGCTGGCCTTAAATGTAACCAAACCTCACTGACACTGAAATAGTAGCACTTGTTTATTAAGAACAGAATTAGGAAAATCCAGTTGGGCTTTTTTGGTTGGTTTTTTTTTGTTGTTGTTGTTATTGTTGCTGGTTTTGTGTTTTTTCCTAAATACGTAGCCACACTTAGGTTGAATTACTATGTCTTATTTTATGTATATTTGGCAGTGCTTTTACACAAGTAAAATTACTTTCCAGTAAAATGGTCACTTGGTGGAGACAGATGCTTTTTTGCCCTGAGGGGAAGCTCTGTACCTCAGCTGTTGCCCCTTATTGTTGAGGATTGTGTTCAAGTCTTCAATCAGTTTTCATCATCTGAGAAACACATTGCAACAGCTTGTTATATATAAACATAATCTGCTGAAGTAGTGTATATGAATTTAACTTCTCAATATGACACATTTGATGCATGAATATTCCGCAGTTATTTTCTCCTAGCTCTATCCTAAAATTTTTCTGTATGGTGCATGGATTTGATCCTGATTTTTGTCTGATACATAATATGTAGTTGCTATGGCTACCATTTTATCTAGGAAACTATGGCAAAATTGTGAACAATTAAAATAAAGCTACATTAGGAATGAGTATTCTGTGGTTTTAATGTTGATCCAAATATTTGTTTGTCTCCTTGTATTTGAGAAGAGCTTATAAAGAATGGTCTTCTGAAAATACAGTAATATGAGTAGTACTCATATTTAGCTATACCAATATGTGAATCATATGTTTTATTTCGGTGTTGATCTTGTGGTTTACCCTTAGATTCTTTCAATAGTTATAGCACAAATACATTTTTTCCATTAATAAAATGTATTCTGCAACTAGGAAATAAAAGGTCTAGACTACAGCTTATTATTCTTGGATGTTGTGGTGAATATTTCTTGACATAGTGCTGCAGACAGTGTTGTCCTTATTCTTGAATTTTAACTTACAGATAACACATCTTTACTTGGTGTTGTCTCCAGTGAGTACTAGGTCTTTACGCGCTCACAGAAGAATCTTCTAGTCCCTTTGAATTCAAGGCTTGGGGGCAGATTCAGGTTGCCCAAATACCTTTTGCATTTTGCTTGCAATCTTACTGTTAGAAGGTCAAGCCTCAGACAGATTGATTGACTGTTCTCTGGCACTGCCTAGCCGTGCAAGCAAATGAAATTAAGTATTTTCATTCCTCTGCCTTGGTTTACAAAGTTTCAGTGCCTCAGGATGGCTGCTGGAGTAAGCCTAGAGGCGTTCTGACCTGGGAGGCAGTTACGTAAGTTGCACGTAAGACCTCTTATGATTTAATAACAGGCAGCAAAGCAACTGAATTCTGTCTAAATGGCTAATTCAATCTAAATCCATTAGTCAGCTCAGCCCACTTCTTGCTTAGCGTGCATTGACATCAGCACAAACCTCATCAGTCCCCATGCCTTTCAAAAGGAAACTTAATTTTGTGGCCTTAAGGTGAGGTTACTCATACTGAGAGGGAGTATCTCAATGGTGTTTTCTAAAGAGGACACTCATGCACTTTTCCGTTTAATAGCCATGGGAATCAAGGACCTGACCCTGACCCCAACCCTGGGATTCTCCCTTCTACTCATTGGCCTCACCTGCTTCATTTTTACAGGTACTGAATTAAGATAGACACAACAGGGGAAAATATGCAGTGCCACGTTAAACAAATAGCACATCAAAGGCTTTTTCATTAACATTCAATTTCAGGGCCAATGCACATTGTCAGACAAGATGTATTTGTGATCATCAGGGTATCACGTCAGTGGTTATGTTGTAGCTACTTCAGATGCATTTTTAGTTGCAGCTGGAGAAATACACAGCAATAGGCCATTCAGAATCCAGTGATTTAGTTATTGAAATAAGTGTGAAAAAATATTTACAGGGGCCTCGTCATCTGTTTTGACACTTAAATTGAATCAGTTTATGATGTTCTCTGCACCTTGATGTTTTTGACATACTCTCAAAATTTTATATATTTGATATTGCAAATGACTAACTGCAGTAATGTTGGAATCAGCCATAGATGAAGATTTGGCAGCTTGGCTAGGGATAGCTTTTGCCTTCTGGGTTGGTTGGAATAAGAAACTGTGATTGCGCTGGTAAACTTTGGCACTAATTAGATAATTGCTAAAAGTTATCAGTATAGTGAAACAGTTGAAAATATTGGTGTTGAAATTATAATCTCTGATGATAATGCTGTCATTTAAGGCATTTGCAAAGTCACAGTGATACTACTGTGTGGATCGACTGCGTGTTCATGCATGGCACCTGAAAGCTACAGATACTTTTTTATTCTTAATCAAGGAAACACAGTCATATGTCAACTCTCTGGCAGATTCCATGTCCATAGAATAGGGCCCTCTCCGTGCAACAAACAGATGTCATGCAATTGGGACTATTTACCTGATACTTCCAATTTATGGTATTGGGTTTGATGATAGTTTCAGAGCTGGTATAGGAAAAAACATGCTATGAAGTCAGCTACAAAAGGAGTGCTGACAGGTTTCTGATACCCTTCTCGGACGTAAAAATGTGGTGTCTTCCAGTTTAAGATTCTACAGTCATTATCTGTGTGAAAAAATATTAAACAAGATTGTGCTGTTGTAAAATTTGCTGTTCAAATTGCTTTTCAATAAAGAGCCCTTAAAGAAAGAATTCCTGGTCAAAAATGTACAGCTACTTTAGAGAAAGTAAAAGAAAATTAGATAGGCAAGCAGCACCAGAAAGCAATGTAAAAATGTATAGGTTACTGCTGTTTGTGCGCGTCCATACTTTCAGCTTGTCGGACATCTAATTGGGACCTTAATTTTTAATTACCTGATTTTGGTTTTATCAATTTATTTAACCACCAGATTCCTACTTTTTAACTTTTTAATCTTTATACTACTGATTTTTCTGCTAATCTAGCTATGGGTTATTAATGTTTTACATTTGGGAATTAAGAATAATTAATGACATCTTCTGTTTATTTAACTTAACCTTTGTATAAAAAGCACATAGAAACTTTTTTTTTTTTTTGGGGGGGGGGGGGTATGGGGAATCCTGTAAGCAGAGATTAGTTAAAGTGAATGTTCAGGAAAAAGAATTGTAACATTTGGCATAAACAGATGGAATTCCTTGAAACACAGAAATGTCTACAGGTTCATACTTTGTATCGTGACCTTGTTTTACATTGAATAAGTTAATTTATCAATTAAGTTTTAGACAAATCCTGCTTTGTTTTAAAAGACTGAACATCTGTGATGTGCAAGAACTGCTTCTAATAATGTCAGTAAAATATTGCAACACTGACATACTTTGCAGCAGTACCTCAAAGATTGCCTACAGGAAAGTTAATGAAATATAGACTATGCAAGTATATTTTAGAAACTTATATCATAGGCCTGTGGTTTATCAGACAGAGAACACCTGAGAAAAAATAAGTGTTTTATCACAACAATCCAATAAAGAAGGCGAAATGGGCAGAATACTGGCTTCTTTTTTGATCAGTACTTATTAATACCTTTTTAAAGTAAGAAGGAAGTGCAAAAAGAACAAACCTATGCTCTCAAAGGCTTATCCATGAATGAATTTAAAATTAAAATATTTTTTAATACCAAGTAAGATTGATTTTAATTTTCTTACAGGAGCACTCTTTCAAAGAAGAAAGACTAAATTGTTTTGAAAGAATGAATTGGGATGCAGTAAAAAGAATCATTCTATTTAGGAAAACTTGCCTAAAGACTGGCAAGGAACTGAATCCTCAGAATAATGAGAGATGTTTTCAATGACTTTGCTTTTTCTCAAGCACCTGTGGTCACTATGTGTACCTCCCACAATTATGGAAACCAGCTTATTGGCTGGACACGCAACAGCTTGTTGGATGGACAATCATTTATTGTTGTTTATTGTTGGCTGGACAGTTATTTATTCCACAGTCTTTTGTAAGAATTATTAAAGTGTTTATTTTAGTGCAATATATTCCATATTTTGCCTTTGTCTGTCTCGTATCAGTGAATTGTTTAGAATACTATGAAATGTGTTATATTTTTGGACAACTCACGTCTACTAATTTCATACCCTGTAGTATTTCCAAAAATACTGAGTGTAGTTTCATTCCATATTTACTAATTGCTGTTTATAATCCTGCATTATAGGTTCCATTGACATTATAAAATGTATAGTGACAAAAATTAAAAAAAAAGATGGAAACATTCAGCTTATGGCTTGCCTTCCCAAAATACATATCTGAAGGGTGTCCTGAAAACGATAAAAATTTTGTGGTCACTGAAAAGTTCATCTGCAGTCCAGTTCAGTCAGAATTTAGGTGATCGCAATAGAGGTCTAAGTTAAATTTGTGTTACTTAACGCTGCTAAAGATAGATAATTCACTTTGTATTTAGCAGATGTTTCAATCCCACAAGGAAACATTTATTTATTGCAGCAATTACTTTTAGAAAATAAGGTAATTTTTTTTTTAATAGGGTACTTCCTTGCCATGATAATGTCCACGAATAATGTGATTTTATTTTTAGTTAATGTAGTTGGTAAGTGGAACAAATTGTAATGTGAATGTAGTTATGTTACGAAGGTGTATTATCAGTGTGGTTTATTGCCATTCCTTCTGGAAGAAAAAATCTATAAAAAGATTAGCATGTTATGTGAATTTTCTTTACTTACAATGTAGTGGGGATTTAGTAATTTAACAACAGAGTTATAATAATACTTTTGTTGTTGCTGTTTAGAGAAGGCCATCAACAAGAACAAAATTTTTATTAACAATGTTTCTTATACATCACTATAATTACTTATTGGTCAATAGTGCAATAAAATTATTTTGTCCTACAAATACTATGTCTTTGGGAACAGTTACAACTTCTTATACCTATGAGAAACCATTTTCCATTGCCTTCACTGAAACTTAGGAATATTGAATTATATTAATTCCTAAAAGAACCTGCTCTGGGGACATGTGATATGTTTCTTATACAGTCCTCAACACACCGTCTCTGCAAAATTCTTGTCCTGTCTGAATCCAGACCATAGGGCTATGTCTGTATTACTCAATAAGATGTGCCTGAACCTTTTTTCTGACTAAAAGTAAGTGTCACATTATAGTTTACATTCATATGACCAATCTTTCTCTCCTTTATTTATGTTAGATGTTGTGGCTATATCATACTGCCTGTTGACAGTAAGTGCCTGGCCTGTGCGGTCCTACCAATATGACACAGTGTGGAAGAGTGGTAGCAGACACAGCAAAGCCACAGTAAAAGAGCATGCTAAGAGTTAAATACATTAAACAGTATAAAGAACTACAAGAGAATTCTTGAGACTGTCCTGGCCTCATTGAATTCTCCAACAGAGACTGAGGTTTTGAGACTTTCTGTTAGTCAGAGGGTACTGTTGTGGATTAAGTTTATGTCTGCGCTCAAACTTCACTGTAAGATACTAATTACAAATAACTACTATAAATACGAACTTGATCAGACACTTTTTTTCCTAATTCTTTCAATGTTGCTATTACTTAAAATAATGAAATGTTCCTCACTGGTTAATAGCTTTGACTTTAATAAGCTATTCGGTCATTTCCTTTTCTTCTGTTGAGGCAGCAAAGCTAGTTCCTATGGCTAGTTCCCTGGCCAAGGCTTCAGGATGTGTGGCTTACAAAGAAAGATGCAAAAGTTGTTTAAATATTCCTTCCCAAAACCCAACTGTGATTGACAATCCTTTCCTCACCTGCCTGTTCCTTTACAGGTCCTTTTGGAGTAGATAAACTTCAAGCCAAAGGCAAAAATTGATGTGCGTGCCTTAAAATTCTTAACACCCAATAGAATAACATTTAGAGAAGCATGTTGCATTGATTTTGAAAAGCTTGGGCTTTTCGTTTTTGTGGCCATGAATATGGCCATGAAAAATATGAACTTAAGACTGGAAGGTGATGTCTTGGGTCATTAAATCAAGATCCTTGCAATTGCATGTATCCGTGTCATGTAATCTTTTGATTTGCCATAACATTTTTGAAAGTTTCAGAATATAGAATTGTTTATTTATGTATTCATTTAAAGAAGAATAGCTTCCTTTCTTTGAGGGCAAACTCCTATTTTAAATTCAGATATTTCTACTGTGCATAGCCAGACTTCTTTATTTCTGTTGCAGCTAGGTTGTGCCCTATACTTGTAGACCTCTGGTGTAAGATACTTTCCCTCTGTGGTTATGGAGGAATCAATTTGTTGAGGCATCTTTTACCATGCACAAAGAGCACTCTGCACACAGAACACATCCAAGTCAAATGCAGAATTTACTGGTTTCTTATTGGCTAATATACACGCAAAAAATCACTGGGATTAATGGGCTGCTCAGTTAAGCACTGCTATGCGCCCCACTCCAATAAGACACCTGAAGAGCATTTCTTGGTCAGAGAAGTATCAGTCAAGTAGGGGAAGATTAGTTGACTTCTGCTCCTCCATGGAACAGATCTTGTTGGTGCTGAATGGTCATCCTCTGATGCTCTCTGTTTTCCTGAAAGTTTTTATACCTTGATATGTTGTTTTTTCTTTTTCCCTGGAACTCATAAGTCTTCCTATCTCAGTAAACCTCTATTTGCAATTTTACCTTTCTTATCTCGCCTGGCTTTATTCTACAGATCCTCTCGTTGCTCTTTCTCACCATGCAATCTGCTTAGCGGTCACAGCTAAGGTTGCACAGCTGGCTGTATCACAGCTGGGCCTTGGATCTTTGGTCACAGGCAGCTCTGGTGGTGGGGGCAGGCCTTCAGGAGTGGTTGAAGAGAAGTAGACTTATAACTGTGCCAATATAAAATGCCATTGTATTTACAGTAATTAACATTTTCCACACACATCAGTGTGTTTATCTTCTCAACTCTATTATTAAAGTTGTTTATGTACAGGCTGTTCTGAACGCATTAAAGACTTTATTACATACTTTTTCAATAAACATTTTTCTGATCCATAAAACTTTCTCTACTAAAATATTGAAATTGATTCATTTTTTTGAGAAAGTCTGTTTTCTTTCAGTTAAGGAAAGAGCATAGCATTGAGTCACTTCGACATTAAAACATGCAGCTTTTTAGGTGTGGTACTCCAACTAGATATCCAGACAAAACTGCCTATTTAAGGAGGGTATCAGATGTAGAGACAATGAAGAAACTGGATGCAACATTAGAAGGTAATAGTGTATCTGTTCTTATTGACTGAAAATCTATCCCAAAGGCCTATTTATCTTCCTCTAGAATGTTCTGTTTTCTTATTTTTATTGAGAAGCATTTCTGTGGAAATGCAGAAATGTGTTTATGGAACATAAAGCAGAGTTCCACTTAGTCCCTACCCAAGATATGGGCTGCATTGGTTTGGGGTTTTTTTGTTTCTTCTTTTTTTGCTGCTGTTGTTGTTTTGTTTAGTTTAGTTTTTTATTGACATATGGAAAGAATGGACAGGTAAGGAATGAAAGGCTGAGAGTGGTAGAGGTTGAAGACAGGTAGGTAGACTACATTTGCTGATGTAGTCTATAAAATAGAATACATGCAAAACTTGGCAAATAAAATAAATAACTGCAGGCAAATGACCAAGTTATGACTTTCTAAATCTAGGCAGCGATTTTTATTTTTTTTGCTAGAAACTCCTAAATTAATGCTTTTCAGTGATACTTGCCAGTGATACAGGGTAGAAAGGGTAAAGGTTATTCTTATTAAGTTGAATTGCTGAGAAAGATTTTATTTCATTGCTTGAACGTGTCAAATTGCCTAAATTGGATGAAAAGAGTTAAAGAATAGCAACATTTTTTAGCTAGAGGCTCAAGGAAGAAGTATTATAACTGTGGGGAAGTTTCAACACGGATCTTTAATATTTTTTTTTTAAGTATAGAGTATAATTGCATGTGTAGGTCAAACAATGAAGCAGCACAGGGAAAAATTTTAAAACTAATTGAACTGAAAATGTAAACTCACTTCTGGTTGTTGTTTTGCCGTAATTTGTTTTATTGTTATTTAGTGTTTATCTTAATACTAATGTGGAGGTAAGATGAAATTTCTGTTTTAAGGAGAAATGCCTCATGAAAATTTACTGTTGCAAAGTAGGGAACAGCAGTGTTGGCATAAGCAATTTTACATTATTTTCTTCCCAACGTTTCCTCTGCATTTTGCTGTCACAAAATATGAAGCAAAGTGGAACCATGGGCCATCCTAATCCATGCCAATCTCTTCAGACCACAAGAGAGACCTGTAGATATTAGGGATTATTGCTGGGAACCCCAACAAGATTCAAGACACCCTCAATGAGCTTGTGTTGGCACTGAGTCTGTGCAGTCACACCGTATCCAGGCTTGTGGCAAAGGCAAGTGACTTTCAGAACTGTAGATGCAACCCTGCTGTGCCCAGTGTCTCTGTACTTAGAGCTCAACTAGGATAAGAGTACAACACTAAATACAAATGAGATTTACTTGGCACAAAAGTATGTTTTGGAAAAACTAGAATAGGAAACATATCTCAACTTAGTGCAACACTGGAACAGACAAAATTATGTGAGGTAGATAATGTAAAACAGAAGCTCAAAAGGTATTTAATTCCTAAAGTGTTGTCCAGGTATAAACATGTTCAAGCATAAAATTTCTTTACCATATTTTCTACAGAAGGTGGTTTTGAGGGAACATTCTGTGAATCACCAAGACTGCTTTGGAGTGTCCAGAAGAGAGGGAATCGAATCCTTTAGCACCATAAAGAAAAAACCAAAGATGGTAATAGCAATAGAAGTGTCATCACAAGGATAAAGTACCAGTTATCTTGCATGTAAATTAGTTCCAGATATGTAAAATAAATGATGATTAGTTAAATTGTTGTGGTCAGTATACGTGCATGCACATATACACATGTGCAGGGACCAAACTGTGTTGCTTCTTCACTAAGGAAAAAGCCCCACCCCTGCAGAAGGAAGATTTAAAAATTCATAAGCCAGACAACTGATGGAAAAACATTGGTCATTGTGCCACAGTCAGCAGTGAGAGATTTTGGTTGTCACCAACCACTGTTATCTAAGCGCCTTTTAAAAATACTTTTGACACCAGAAAACGGAAAGGGCTTTTTGATTTTCAGCTTATTATTCATCTTTCATACCTCTTCCAGCCAAGGAAAGGAAACCAAACCAGGGTAGTCCTGCAACTTTTTAACACTAGTGAAAAAGTTGGCAGCTGGTTACAGTATCCTTTGTATGAAATACCTTCTGTGAACCTTTACTGTGTAGTGTATTCCAATTTATTATTTTTTGTGTTTATAAAAAAGGTAAAACCACTTTCTCCTTTATGTCTTTAACCCATCTTTTTCAGCAGAGGTACTGCACAGTTCAGAAGCTGCATTGGTGAATACTGCCTGGTTATTGCAGACCTTAACACTACCAATTATTGTTAGGAGCACAGGCACCTAACACACAGCAGGGAAAATGAAGCACCTTAGAAATTACTTCAAAGAAGCTGCAAAGATGAGTGGCGAAATGCAGAGAAGAGAAATCAGGTCTGAATTCCATTTCTCACAGGTGCTTGCCTCTGGTTGGGCTTGTTAGATCTCAGCTTTCTCTCTGCTGAAGTAGCTTCATTTTAGTGCAGCTGAAAAAGCTGAAAGGTAGCTCTACAGATGGTGCTGGTTTAATTACAATTTGCGGTGTAATGTGAACTGCAGTCCATTTTATCTAGTTTAAAAAAAATAAAAATAAAAAGACTTCTTGTTTCTCCAGGGACACACATGTATAAGACTACATGCTGGTTTTCGGTTCTTCACATGGAGTCACAGAAATACGGGTTGGAATAGATCTTCCTAAGTCATCTAGTCCAGCTTCCCACTTGTAGCAAGACTATTGCTGAATCTAAGTTGTGTCACCTGTGTCTCATTTAGCTGAGTCTTGAAAATATCTGGGAATGGAGTTTCATTGGCCTTTCTCGGTAACATGTTCCAAGGTTCACTGTCTTCCTGGCGAGTAAGATTTTCCTAGTGCCCAGTATAAAATTCAACTTGAGGCCACTGTCTGAAAAGTTTGACACCATTATTTTTGTAACTCCCTTTCAGTTGGTTCTTGTAGGCCGCAGTTAGTTCCTCTTGGCCTTTATCTCTTCCCTCTCCCAGCTAAACAAGACCTTTTCCCTCGAGCTTTCTTTGTAGGTCATGTGTCCTCTGCCTCGAAACTCCTCTCCTGTACTTTCTCCAGTTATCTTACATTTCTACTCAAACTACGTGGCACAAAGCGAGGTACACTATTCCAAGTGTGCTTCACCAATGCCAAGTAGAAAGAGATGTAGTCACTTCCTGCATTTTACTGGTTGTAAACCTCCTCATATATGTGTGTTTACTTTATGTGAAGGCACTTTATTGGCTTATATGTAACTTGAGACCCACCATGATGACCCCAGAAGCTTTTCAGCAGGGTTGTTTTTCAGCCGGTTGGTTCCCAGTCTGTCACAATGTATCTGCATTTTCTGCCTCAAGTGCTGAACTTTGCACTTCTCGTGGAGCTTCAGAAGGTTTCTGTTGCCTTGATCCCCAATATCTCATCAAACTGAAAGTGGTATTTTTCAGAAGAGAATTTTTCATTCAATAGCTATAATGCTGTAGAATTAACCTGGTATGGTATTGGCAAAGTTTGAAGTAGTTTAGTGGCAAGTAATTTTGTAATAAATATTTTCAAACAAAATCTTTGCAAGAATTTGCCACTTTGTTGTAATTGGTTTATTGCTGTTAGAAATGGTGGAATGTAGGAATGAACAAGACTTATGCCTTAACTGTAACCTTTTTTTCTCTAACCTTGGAGGCAGTTTCAGGTTTGAATTAGCCTGTTGTCTAATTTCATAGCAGATACAATGGATCCTAAAAGAAAATTTGAAGAGAGTTGAATTGACTCAAGATGTCCCAGGGTGAGACCTAGAATTGTTGATAGTGACAGATGTTTGCAGATCTCTGAAGAGATTCTATATAAATCAAGAACATCTACATTCAGATTTGCAAATTAAATCTCTGCTCATTTCATGTGGGCTCAACAACTTGAGGAGAAGGAGGGGGAATAATATTAACCTTATCCCCTTTTTAGAAATGTACCAATGTTGATTGAATTATACCTTTATTGCTATCAAATGCCATTTACCAGCTGGTAGGGTAGCATGTCTAAGGTTTTGCCTATTGCTCTTTCACAGCATGGTTACAGCTTTATAAGAAATCACAATCTCATAGAGGCAAAACCACAGCTGTTTAAGCCCATAAAATAAGTGGTTTACAAGAAAAAGCATAATCAGTAGTATCAAGTATTTTGTCAATTATATTAGCAACAGAAAAATAGAAAACTATCCCTATTTGACAAGAGACTTTTTAAAAGATGTTACATTTGCATAATGCTTGTGTTCTCATACTACAGAGAGCAACTAGACATCATAAAAGAGATATATCCATTATTCATGAATATAAATAATCTGACTTGCATGTGGAAAATAAGACTGAACTAGATTTTATATTGTTATAGTGTGGTTTTTTTTTTTTTTTAAATGTACAGGCAATTATTGTTTGTTGTTTTTAACTAATCCCGTTTCTTCAGCGGCTGATTCATGGTATGATCCTGCAGTTAGTAAATTAAATATTTTCTTATTAACTTCAGTATAATTGACACCTTATATGACTCAGAGTGCTGAGAGTAAACAACTCAGGCAGAATTATCCTGTCACATCTGTGGGGCTGATTAGATGTAAACATCAGTCATGACAATTTAGGTTTGCTGTGGTGTATGTGACTTCTCCAGATGCCAGAATTGTATACTATCAGTATGGAAGTTGACTGAGGCTCCTTACCACATCTGTGTGGGCTCCAAAAGTAATTTGGAAGAAGAGTAACATTTTCCTATTACACTATCTTGTTTTTTAGGCAAAAATTGTCTCGGTTCAGAACTAGTGACTAGATTTAATTAGCAGTAGAAGGGGCATAAAGCAGACTAGTCCATACTTATTTACCTAAATAACATATGGAACAACTGCACTACAACAAATAACACCTGAAATTCGGTTAGCTCAAAACCCTTGGATCTCTGTGTCTTTTTGTTTCTCCTGAATATGTTCCAGATATTCTTTCTGTGGGCTTTACGCCCATTTCCTGAATGTAAACTGTTCTCTCTTTCCAGTGGAAAAATTGCAAGGAAGCAACTCTGTCGTTCAGTGCAAGAGCTCTGTGGTTGCAATGTGCAGCACTGAAATGCAGATGAGAATCTGTTGCATCAGTTCTAAAGCTCCATCATCTCCCTCCTGCAGTCGGCCCAGGGAGATGTTAGAACGTATCTCACTCTCTATATTCAGGCTTTTTCTTTCCAGCTCTTAAAGCACAGTCTCAACTTAAACCAAGCCCCCTTTGCATTTCTGATTCTACACCTTTAATTGTGTATTTTGCAGATAGTGGGTTATCTAGTCATAGTGCTATTTTAGCTGTGGTAGTCTGAGGGTATAAGAAAATGGAGGTTTATAGGTATAAGTAACATCTTTTAATTATTTTGTTAGTTGTAATGTTTGGTAGAGGAATGAAGACTTCTCTGACATTGCTCTGAGCCAAAATGAGGGATGCTGATACAAAACTTGATTAATATATAGTAAAAGGAGGAAAATATAATGAGAATTTATATAACTTTATGGAAAAAAAATTACACTGTTAGTTGAAAAGCAGATTCTTCCTCACCAATTTAATATTTTCATATCTTACCAAAGATATTCTCTAATCTTGACTATCACTGTTAATTAACTTTCTCATATTTCTCTGATTTAATTCTGTCTGAACTAGGAAGAGGCTGAATTCCTATCCAGTGATGTGATCAAGGATCTTTAACACAACCTGGACAGGACAGGACCCTTCAAATCTCATTTTGGCTTTGTGGCCAGTTACAAATGGATTAGAGGTTGACATTTTTATATTCGGTACTGCTTAAATATGTACTTTCTTCTAATACTGATTAAATAATAGTTTCTTCCTGTGGTAGGTACTATTATGAGACAATTAATGGATCTAATTGTGTGGAGTAGAGCCCATTCCATTGTAACTCAGATTAAAAATTGTGAATTTTTAATTGTGAAAAGTGAAATTACAGAAGGAGTTCAAGCTAATTTTTAGGTTAGTTTTGCAAATCTCCAAACCTGAACAATGGTTTTGTAACCACTGTCTGCTGATCTTGTAATTCATGCAGGAACTCACTTGAAAAAGACAGAATGGTGAATCAAGTTGTCTTGTCAATATGGGTTTCACAACTAGACCAGCTTCCGATCATGATTCTGTGGATCATCACATACTGCAAGAACAGAACTGCTACAACAAGAGGCATAAGGGCATTCAGAATTCATCACAGGTTTCTCATGATTGCTGCAAGCCAAAGATAATATGATGACAAGCACCTGAACTACACTAAATTGGAATTGGAAGCCTTATAAATGATATTTATTAAAAATATATGACATACTATTTCTTGCATTTTCAATAACAAGTGTGCAGGAACATTCAATTTTCTTGTCCCTCTATAATGTTTTTACTCGTCTCTGTATTCCACTCTTTTGGTTGTCTTTTCATACAGATGTCTTTCCCAGCCTTGTTTTCTAATCATTCTCTTGACTGTCTTTGCGTATGTATTTTCTTCATGAGTTCTTTCACTTAGTGGATCTAGAATAGCATTATAGGGCACCTCAGTAATTTATAAAAAATGTTGAAGTATACTCTTATTTCCTCTCAGCATCTTTACTGTTTCTAACACTGTTAGCATTGTTATCTCTCACAGTACATTTAACTGTGGCTTTAATCTCAAGACTTTTTCTTTGGTGAGTGTTACAGCTAGTTTGGAACTCAATGTGTTGTTCTTTTTTGCATGCATTACCTTGCCTTTGCCAAGATACAAGGTTGTCTGCTGAATGTGTAGACTTACCGTGACTTACTCTCTCAGTCACCTAACTTCAAGTTTGAGGAAGCTATTGTGAACTTGCACCCTTTCAGTGTACGTATGCCTCGTATTTCAGTCTTGCTGTCGTATTTAAATTTAAATCAATGGCTGCAGGAATAGGAATGTTTGAATTATTTGTTTGAATTATGAAAGATTTGTTTCTTTAATGTTAAAGGAAAAGTTTCTTGAACTCCTTTAAATTGATTATGCTTTGGTGTCTTTCCAAGTTATTTTTCAAAGTACTTGTTTAAAGATCAATAGTCTTAACTATTAGGAAGTGTCATCCTCTAACAGGAAGTCTTTGTTATTTTACCATAGGATATACTTCCTGTGGTTCAGGATTAGGTAATACCCTATTAATCTCATCAAGTCTGCGTGTTCATTTAGACCCATTGGGTTCCACAGACAAAGAAAAGAACTTGTTGACATGTGTATGGTACAGTGCTAGCAGTCAGCTGAAGTTAGATGATTGTGCAGCTTTTTTAGAGAACCAATTCTGAGATTATTGGCATGGATTATCTGGTGAAAATTTTCTTACATTGCAGAATTGTAGGATTATAAATTATTACCCTTTTCTGTTTAGCCTAACCATTACTAGGAAAATAAATCAAGTTTCCTGCAGTAATATGTATCAGTTTTAGTTCTGGACTGAGATTAATTTATGCTTAGTCACGTATCAGTTTGAAAAGCAGTTTAATGAGCCAAATTTGAGGATTTAACATTCAGACTTTTGCGAAGGCAATAGTCTGAATTTCATGGCCTGTAGTTGCAACTCAGACTGAAGTAGTGTGGGATATCAAAAGTTCCTCTGAAGCCTCTTGGTACTGTGCAGAATTGGAATTGCAAGCATGTGCTCTTGCGCTGAGAGACCAAGCTCCTTGATTTAAGATAGAGCTGCTTATCAAATAATTGAAGAAGGATTTCTGTGCTTGGTGGAACCTTGTGAATTGCTTTTGTTGAGTTTAGCAGAGGTCTGGATGCCTGGTGTAGCTGCTTTTGCGATCCTGTAAAAGTTCAGTCAGTCACGCTTCCCAGAGCAGTCAGCAGCAGACTTGCAGTGGAGAAGCCATATTGCGTATCGGAGATGGGAAGAGGCAAATGAAAGGCAGCGTGTGTCTTTGAGAAGAGCATTATATTTAAGTTTCTCATTGGTACTCATTTTGGTGGCGTTTGCACAAGTTACTCTTGCTGAAGATTAAATTAAACTGTGTCGCAGCTCTTGGTGTCAAGGCTTATCTAATCATTGGAGAGTCAGTGCCAGTGTTTATTCATTTTTGAGGAAGGAAAAACGACTTCAGTGAAAACTTATGATCATACTAAGAGTCTCTAAATACAGTAGTTTTTTCACTAAAGTATCAAAAAACCCATTATGTTTGTCTCAAGACAGTTTGAAATATTCAACAAGGGGATTTGCATAAAGGATTTTTCAAAATAATACTGTCTGATACTGCTTACATACATTTATCATAAATATAGTAAAACGGAGGAATGCATTCTTTTGCATTGTTTGTTTGGTTTATATTTAAGGTAGAGATTTGTAACTTATAATTCTTCTTTGTGATCTACTAAAATATGTTTGATTAAGGAGCACATTAAAATACTTTTAATATACTAATGTTTATAAATAATCTCTGATTCTGGGTTAACTACTTCTTTTTTTTTTCTTCTCTGCATATATTTATTTTTTAACCATTGTTTTTTTACCATGTTACATTGACATTCCCTGTGTTTATTCAGGAAACGCTTTTGTTCAGGGAGCTGAAATCTGTTCCTCTCCTTGATTTTTGTTGGATTAGAAATCTATTATGTTCTCATTTATAAAAAGGGAAAGCCTAATAACTCTGTTGGTGCTTCTTTTACTTTCTCTGTGGCCATGATGGTTCTGTAGGCAGCAGAGACCACATGTGGCTGCTACTGAAGCCAGAAAAGTCTTTCCCTTTTAATCTCAACGAAGGGTGAATCAGATCTCATGAGAATGGATGATAGCTCTTAGATCAAAGGTACCAGTATGTTGCTGTGGGATGAAGATGTATCTCGGTGCTCTGTTCTGTCTGTTCCTTGAATGGAGAGCATGGCTGTAATATATTACAATCCAGTCCTGCAGCCTCGGTCTGCAGAGCCAATACTACTACAATTGAGCAGCCTAATCAAAACCGAGAATTTCTGAGAATGCTGAAATTTCACTACGTTTGTGTTCTCATTAAATAGAAAAATCTATGTATCTAGAGTTCTTTCCTGTTTGAAATCTTTTTTAAAACATTTTCCATCTCGAAAGTGAAGCTGTCTGCTTTCATATTGCTCATTTCGAACTGAGACGAGTGCCCCAGCTTTCTGCAGCTCTTAGGTCTTGCTCCTGGAGCAGGAAGAGCCCTGATTCACCAGAAGATTAATCCCTGGCTGTGACTGAAGGCAGTGCGACTGTACCTTGGCTGAGGGCTTCAGCTGAGGACCTCTTGTGTAATATTGGTGAGATACTTCACATCTTAACTCACGCCTGTGTCAACATTTGCACCCATAAAATGAGACCAGTAGCTTGGAGAAAAGACTATTTGGGGTGCTCGAGAGCTGATAGCAGTCAGCATCCTCTGGGAGGTGCTAGTGCTTTATGGTACTGCATTCCCAGTTTGTGTGTTGTGGGGCTTACCTTCCTAAGGAGGCACCGGATGGTATTTATTCCTGTTGAACTCGGGGGAAGCTGAGAACGAACAGTTTTGAAAAACTGGTCTTTACTAAGTATAAAACCCCACCCCAACACTGGTCTTATAATAAGCATGAAAACATCATACTCGCTATATACAAAGCATTAAAATTTATATTTACTATTTTTAGGTCAGTTATCTGTGTGGCACTTTTATAGTATTTAAAATTACTGCCAATTAAGAAAAATATTAGATAATCTATGCAAATTTCCCTTTCCAGTACAGAATGAAAGATTTTAATCAGAAAAACAGAACCTTATTTCTGCATTTAACAGCCCCTGTAACAGGGTATCCATCTAGGATGATACTAAACAAGAAAACCATCTCAGTCCCTTGTTTCCATCTAAGCCTTTGTTTTAACTGGCATAATTATGACCATAATGCAGCAAAATCTGGAAGTGATCCTCTGTTCCCTTGGAGGAAAAACAATGTAAAGTGAAGAGATTTACCAAGGCCATATCAATAAAGTAAGTGTCTTGATATTTTTCTTGTCAGTCTTTCATGTGCTTAGCGATATTACATATACTTATATAGCAATATATTTATTTATATTTATACTTATTATTTAAGCGCTAAAAAGAGCCATTATTGTAGCACCATAGTACTTGATTCTAATTTTCTCAGTGTACATACTTCAGATAACTACTGTGGCTACCCGAGTACCCGCTTTAGATCCCACAGGGACAGTTATTCTTTGCAGGTCTTGAAGGCCAGTGGCTTCTTTGTGTGCTCTCCCTAGTCTTGCCCTGGAGAGCTCTCTTTGCTCCAGGAATGGCTGGAGCAGGTAGATGACTTAGATGGCTGTCACCTCTGCGTTAAAAAGCTCCTGCTGCCTTTTATGCACAGATTAGAAACCAGTTTTGTTTCTGTGGTAAACCTATAGCAGGGAAAAAAAAAGAAGAATCAGGGGTTAAAATGAATTTTGACCATAGTTCTGCTTTTCTTGCTTTTTTAATACTTAAAAAATTTCACAGACCTGTTGTGTCACCTCAATCCATTTCAAGTATTTAGCTGCTTCATTAAGCAGCACTAAAACTTTATAGTGAAAGGACTTTATCTTAGTATTGTATTTGAGTTTCAGGCTTTAATCCAACTTGCCATAGCATAATATTGTACTTGATAAACATTCTCGAAAGTAATTTTTAGTTTACATTAAAGTTCCTTTTATCTTTTAATGGTATGACATACTAATGGCAAAGTTTGGGGTTTTTTTTTTAGGTTCTTTTTTTAAATTATGGTTATCTAAATACAAGCTGCTGTACCTATGATCTGGTTCTTAACATTGCTAGATAGCTGCAGCACCCAGAAAACACAGGACTCCAGAGTTTGGTTCAAAACCTAAATTTAACAGTTCTATTAACCTAGGAAGTTTCCAAAGCTCTTGAGGTGAAGCTGAGCTCGTTTTTTATGTAAACAAAGCACAGGAGGCAACTCTTGGGCCAGCTAGCGTCTGCATGCCAGCTTTCAGTCTGTGGATATAAAAATAGCAGTCGAAATAGGAAGAAGCATTTGCCCGGCCGCACAATGCTACATTACTGAGCCTTCTCAGCAAAGAAAATGGCTTCAGACAGAGGCATTGAGCTAATTCTGAAGGTCTTGGTCCTGACATCTAATTATGTGGCTTTGCACCGTCCCCTTTGCTGGCAGCTTTACTTCCCTGGCCACTGTGTCACTGGCATCTGGTATGGATAATATGGCTTTTTAACTGTTCAGGCATGCCAAGCAGTCAGGCATCTCTGAGTTTAGACATCTACATCTTGTCAGCTTCTAAGGCCCACCTAAAACCATTTTAGCTATGCCCTCCTGCAGCATGCCCTGTTTAACCTGTAATAAAATCCCCTCCGATCTCCCATTGATTTGTTCTGATTATGGGATTTGTATACTAAGGATTTCTCGCTCTGCTCCCTGAATGTAGAGAAAGCCCATTTGCACTGGGGTATTCCCAAAACCACCAGTAGTACAGGAAGAGCTGGTCTCTGCTGTAGAGGTCAGGTTTTTGTAACTCACAGACCACAGCCCTTCACTCTAAAAAGAATCAGTTTCCTGAATGGTAAGACTGGGGACAAAATAAAATGTCACACTGACAGAATATATTGCATCTTGCTGTATGAAGTGTATTTCAGACAATATTAGTAAAACAACTGGGATCTGAATCCTCCCAAGAACATAAGGTAAAAAAATAAAGAGAATAAAGATAATCTTGCAGCAGTTGGTTTAAGGCACCCTATAGCAGAATCCACAGCCTGAAACTTTGACTTGCTCTAGGTCTGAGAAGGAATTTCTGTGCCAGGAACCTGGTTGAACTTGAAGTTTGCTGTCTTGTCCCCCAAAGCTTGATCTTGACCCTTGTAGCTATGAGCCCTGGCTCCTCAGACAGCGCACACACAGGTTACCCAGACCTACCCAGCAAAGCCAGGGAGTTCTTGTGGTCCTGCTGCATCCCTGCCCATCACTTCAGAGTCTCCCCACCTTTGCTCAGTGTTTACAGTGTGTTCTCTTGGGTAGTGAGGGACCTGGGAAATAGCTACACTGTTCAGCAGAACTTGCTGCAGAAGTCTTTCAGGCAAAAGAAATAAAAAATATGAGCTTTACAGAGAGATTTCTAAGCAGTTATTCTATATTCTTACAGAAGTCACAAAGGGCACCTGGAGTTTTGCGAAATAGTAGAATTTATGCACCTGATTTCCTCTTGAGTGTTTTGGGGGGATTTGATCTAGAGCTGGAGTCTTTTGACAATCAAGATGGTTCTTTTCCCTGAGAAAACATGTCCTTTAAACCTCTCAACTGAAGTTCTAAATTCCTACTCTGACGCTTGTTTTCACTCTCTCAGCTCTTTAATTTTCCTCTTTTATGTCCCTACAGACAACATAAGGAGAAGCAATTTCCCAACCTAACTCCCTGCACAACTTTTTCAGTTATTGATTGTCTCATAAGGAGAAGAGCTGATTTCCAATTTCCTGTCCTGAAACATGCCAGTTCTGATTTAAAAAAACAAAAACAAAAACAAAAACCTCCAGAAAGAAAAATGGATGATTTTAGGATTGAATCTATAACAGAGAATTAGTAACATGCAGTTTTCATAGCTTTTAACACGGAAACAGCATGTCTGGTTTTAGCTGTAGACAAACCAACTCTCTTCAGTACTGGATAGACAAACCAGCAGACACATTTTTATTTTGGTCAATAAAACAAAGCAGTAGGCATCAAGTCTTTTCTTTCCTTTTTGTGCATGGTAGCCCGGTTTGGTGAGATCAGGAGGAGAAAGGCCTAAGTCAGTCAGAGGCCTTGGGGATGGTGGCATGAAGTAAATCTTGCTGCCTTTTTCACACGTGCTGGTTAATGCTTAAGGATTCTACCAGGATATAGTCCTGCTGGTGGACACGTAACCTCCTACTCAGCTTCACCTGCTCCAGAGGAGATCTTGGAGATACAGCTGGAATATTTAAAACTGTATCACAGCAATTTTGGATGTAATCCTGAGTCAGCCTGTTTGCAAAAAATGCAGCCAGGGAAGGCAGTCTTAAGACAGTAGGCCTGTACTTGGCTTTTCTGCTATGAGTAGGTAAATTTCATGGTTAATTTAAGTTCAACCACAGTGCATTCTTAAATTTAGTCACTAAAGCACATGGCCTAGTTTTTGGAGAGTCTGCAGACCCAATTGTTTCTTTTATTAAGAAAATACTGATTACATTTGTAATATAGAAGAGGGATTTAAAGGAACACTGATGTGTTTCTTCCCTCTTCAATGCAAAATCCATGTTTCAACTTAGATACTCTGTATAGCCATAACAGGAGACTTTCCTGCCTCTTGTGCCAAGTCCTTACAGAGGAAGAAAAAGGAAGGTATAGACCGAAGAAGACAGCAAAATCCCATTTAGCCTCACACAGCAGGGAGAAATTAAGAAACCCGTTGTGACTAATGAGTTCAGGAGCAGCTTTGACTCACTGCAATTACTAAAAACTCATTTTAATCTGAGGTATTGAAGACTTAATAGGAGTGCAGTTTACCTTATCAGCTTTAACAGATAGTGGTGTATACTCAAAAAAAATCCCTGGCTGTTATTTCCTTCACTGTGGTGATTTGTTGCACCTTTAAATGAAAAGACAATGCAGAGCATGATGAAGCTAAGCAGAATCTTTTGCAATGCACCGTACCAGCTTTAGAAGAAGACCTCTTTGATATGCATCTATCCCTTTGGGCAATATAATCCAGTTTTTCGTTGCAGTGCAGAGGAATTGTCATGCTCTTGTTTTCTGGCCCAAAGCTTCCATTTTTATTGCAGTCTCAGATGTGAGTGTCACTGCAACCGAACCATTGCAATTTATGGGTAATCTTGGTAAATCTTTGACATTTTAGCAGCTGTTCCATGAAAAGCAAAGGCATAGCTGTAGCAAGGGTAGGACTTTCCAAGAGATTGAGGTTGCTAAACAGGAATTCGTAGGTAATCTCTGTGCATTCATGAATTGCAGCCTTCAGCTTCGTGTGGGGATGATATTACAGTGCTGACTTTGTTAGAGTGAAGTTGTTATGCCCTTCAAATGTAAAGATTGGCTCTTTTGGATGTCTAAATTACACACATGTACTCAAGATTACCATGAAATCTTGACATCTGGCATGTCCTGTGCTAATATGGAATAACACTTTTGACTCAAATTCAGGCAGGAGTCTTGAAATTCATTTTCCATTTCATCAAATGGAGCTTTTTTAGTGTTAGCAAATGAAAGGCACATCTTTTGGGAAGATGTGACCTGCAAATTATTAATTTGTTTATATCTCAAATGGTCTTAGCTGTTCAAAACTCACCCTAGCCAGAGCAAAACATCTTGTGCATCTCTGGGGGACCTGTGTGGAGAGCTTAATTCTCTCTTTAGGAAAATTGGAGGGGGTCTCCCAGAGAAATAAAATGTGACCTTATGAAGCTGTCATTTGTGTATGACTCTTGGTGGGGACACACTGCGGCCACTGAACTGCAACACCATCTGGTTCTTTCTAAAGTTTATGCTTGTTGTTGACAGAAATCAGTGTTGAATTTAGAACTGACTGGTGGAGGAAACAAGGTCTCTCTTCTTTTTGCTTAAAGGAAACATCTTATGAAATTATCTGCTTTATATGGGTTACAGTTCAGCTGGGTCAGAACAGAAATTATGTGTGAATGTTTGTGAGGGGCAGAGACTACAGGATGAAAAGCTGGGGAGGAAAAAGCTTGGGGTTGCAATGAAGAGAAAGGCAAATTATGGGAAAAGGGGTAAGGGCAACTCTGGGGAGAATGGTTGTGTGGGGGGGTAGAACTGGAGAAGTAGGAGGAACTGGGTTTATAGGGCATAGAGGTCAGTTGCCTCTTACCGTGTACCAGATCTTGGAGCAACTTGTCTCTCGTGAACCTGAGGTCTTTCTGCAAGACCTGAAGTTAGGCCTCTGCCTTAGAGGTGAGGAGAGCCATTTACCCTCTAGTCACCTCAGTCTTCCTGCCCCAGTCTCCATCTTGAGCAAGCTGAGGAGGGTGTTAGACACCACAAAGCAACCTTCAACTTTTGCCAGCAGCTTCTTTTGTGTTGTCAGTAAAGAATAATGTTGGCAGGCTCCAGTTTCCTGCTTCCCTTGCAGGTGCTCGGCACAAGGGCGGCCAGCCAGATGGGGGTTGGAGGCAGAGGGCAGGGGTCTGCTGAGGAGTTACGGGGGCTGTTCTGGGCTCTCCCGAGCTTGGCCTGTGATAACGCTTTACCCGCTCTGTGAACATTCCCCGTCGGAGGCAGCTGGTTTTTTTCGGCTGAGTCGTTTCACTGGGTGACACTAACTGCCCCAACAAAACTGTCTTGAAAGCTACTCTGCAAAACAGATCAAGAAAGTGGTAGAGAGAGGGAATGTTTAAAAATAGCTGTTCTCCTTTGACACTGCAGCCGCTTGGATGAGATGACAAGTCCGAAACTAAAGATGTGTCTTCACAGGGGTACTTATTTCACATTAAGCTTATCTACTGCTCGTGAAAGCAGCTGCAGCTAACAACTAACAATGCAAAATAATTAGAGTGTACTGACTGCCAAGACAGTGTTTGTTCCTTAGTCTGTTTTGAAGGTGCTTTAAGTTCACAGCTTATTGATGTAGTACAGACAAAGATATGCTTTTAATGTATAGCAGTCCCTCTGTTTTGTTTCCCACCAGGACCAAATAGACCTTTTCCCTTCAGGCCTTATCCAGCTGTGGAGAAAACTGTGGGCATTTTTACATGCACGTCACTGGCATCAGTCTCATCAGAATGTGGCTGTGGTACTTCAGTGCTATGGCAGCCAGTGAGGGGCACACCTCCCTGACTTTGGGGAATAAGGCAAGGCTCAGGATCGGCTTGAGAAGCATCCCCTGAAGGGTTTCATTCAAGAGGGACTCCTGTGAAGGTCCCTCTCCATCTCCTCTGCATACTTTCATGAAACTTGCAGGAACCTCAGATATTTAACATCTCATGCCTGACATGAAATGAGATTTATATTGATCACTGCGTTCCAGAGTAACTGGGAACATATGTGTGCACACACAGGGTTATTATGTGTCATCTCCATTGGAAACCAGGCAAACCCCAGACCTCCAGCAGTATTTTTGTGGCATTCTTGTTCTGACAAGCTGGATGGCATTTTGTCAGAGAGCAGCCTGCAGCGAGCCTCTCCTGGCTGCTGACAAAGCCAGGCCCTCAGAGCTGAGGACAGCTTCTGCTTCACACAGCTGAAGAGAGAGAGGTCCAGGAAGATTCTGGCATCAGAAACCAACCTGTCTACCTTGGTGGTGTTTTTAGTGTGCCACATACTAGATTGAGGGTAACAAAACCTTACAGTGGAATAAGTTTCTGGAGCAGTCGACAAGCAAGGCGTCATTTAAAGCAGTTTGATTCAGTTTTATCATTGGGTTGTTGAGATGACACTTATGACAGATGACTCATGGAATTATGTCATGGTGATAGAGCATTTAATTGCCTAACAAGGCAATTCTACAAGGAAATCCTGCAGGGGTTATTATAACCAGTGGATGAACTTTGTACCTATCTGCAGGATACACTGAAGGTACAGCTGTAACGCTGCCAGGCAGCACTCCCTTCTCATCTGCTCCACTACATCAAGCTACGCTCTTACATGCCAGCAGCGTTTTGTGAGGGAATCAATCTGCCTGTGTCTTGCTGAGTTTCCATTTACCTTCTTAAACAAGTACATCTGTGCTTTTTAATACTAGATGCAGCCTGCCAGTGAAAACCACCGTGCAACCGTTGGCCTACTTCCTGCAGGCACCCCAAGCATGAAATTTCTTCCATGGCTTTCCCAACTATTTCCCTGTCAATGTCCTCTGAATGTTCTCCTTCCCTTTCCCACTGCAGTGATGGGAACCATTGCTGTAGACGGGCAGCTCTTCTCCACCAACGGTCTGCAGCAAAAATTTCACTCACCTATTCCCATGGCAGGAGCATAGAGAGAGGACTCTTGACCACATGGTGTTATATTTGGGGAAAACAAGGTGGGGAAACAACTTTTGTCCCCAGTCTAGGGAAGATGCAAACATCTCTTAACCGAAGGCTGTGGGAAATTGCATCTTTTAAGTCATCCAGGAAGTTCATGTTAACCTACCTGTCTTCCGCAAGACTGGGGGGATTAGCCATAGTGTAACTAAGAAAAATCCCACCATAAGCAACAAGACATGGGAAAATAAGGATGAGTAAGTATCATTCCTGCAGATAAAGAACAGGCAAATGGCTTTGCTGGGAAGCATAATGAAACAAGGTAATTTCCCTCCCCCCCCTTTTTTCCCTCCTATCACAGCTTATATTCTGCATAGGTCATAGCACGGGGCATTAAGAACCGAAGGTTTGTTTTGATGGCTGTATGAAAGAGGACATCACACTGAGAGCTCTCTCCCACACAAGATTCTGGTCCTCAAGATACCTAAAACAAAGTGGGCAGCTAATTGTAAAGTTGGAAATTTGTGATCTCTTGGACTTTGAAAAATTCATGCAATAGTTTCTGTAAGCATCAAAATTTAATTACTTACTCTTTTTAAGTTTACAAGCTTTCATCTTTGGTACAATTTATTACAGCAAAACTATTTTTTTCTTTTTTTTTTTTAAATGAAGATGTATTTGGTATCTGTATAATTGAAAAAAGTCCTATTAAAGCATAACTTTCAGCCAAAGTTCTGCTTTCATATTCAGCAATTTTCATGAAATATCTACAGTATTTTAAAAAGGCTCCCTGATGTTTTCATGAAATATAGAAGCCATCGTTTAAAGAAAATAATTAAGTTCTCAGTGAAATATCTTGTAAGTTAGGCAGACTCCAAGACAACACACTCCCAGTTTTCATGAAATTGTATGTTGCATTTCATGAATTGTTCAGACCCCGTATTTTACAATATTCATTAAGTTTCATAGCAATATTCATGACATTTAATAGCAACATTCATACAATATTAAACAAAGCATAAAAAACCCATCACAGCCACAAGCTTAATAAATCACAGGAATATAAACTTCTTTCCTAGCTGTAAGAGAACAGTCATCTTGCTTCATTTTTCTTATATTTCATTAAAGAAAGGCAAGCAATGTTTCACAGTAGACTCACAAAATAAGTCTTAAAATTCTCACCAGCCATTCATAGGCCAGCCACTCTAAGTTGCACAAAGCATGAAGACAACACTGCCACTGTTTCACTGGAATTTATGTTAAATTATTAATAATAAAAAATAGCCGCCTCCTGTCACAGCAGGAATGCTGCTCTGACAGCCTTCATCAGAGGCTGCATAATGGACTTCTAGATAGAGTAGCTTTCTAGTTCTAGTTGCTCATAATTTCCACCTCTGGGTCTTGAAGTATAGAATCTTAACACTAAAAGGCTGTTAAATGGAAGTCTCTTGCCTTGCAACTTGCATTTCAGTTTTCCAAATTCATATTTTATCCATACCTTGCAGCTAATTAGATGTCAGCTCAACAGCCATTCAGGGAAAGGCTTTGTTGATCAGGAAAGCAGAGGATGAGGTGGATCTCCAGGGAGCAGACCATCAATTCTACCAATTACAGTATCCATGGGAAGAAGTGGATGCTTTACAGCACAGTGCATTAACGCTGACAAACATATCACTGTGCTAAACCACACTTTGGAGCAAGTCACTCCACTAACAAAGACAGACACAGAATGTAGCACCAAGGAGGAGCAGATAAGGTTATTTAATCACTTTCACCCTCTTGAGAATATATCAAATCCTACCTGCACCAGCTGTACTTTCTTTACATCTGCAGAGCACAACCCTGTCACCAGCCTGCAAATAACCTGTGCAGCCCTAACTGACGGCCGACGAGCAGCAGGTTTTGGGACAGTGCTGGTGACTGGCTTTTGCAGAGATTACGAGTCTGGCATTGGCGTGCTGTGTCAAGGGCATCCAGGAAAACTTGTTACTGGACACAGGTCCACGGCTCTTCATTTATGACCTGCTGGAGCTGTCTGTGATGCTGGTTCTTGTTGACGAGCAGAGTGGAGGCTGTAAGGAGCAGGCTGTCAAGTGCGTCTCTACAAGACTGTGTGGGTGTCAGCAGGGCTGTGGAGTTAATCACTGTGTCTGACACACACGCTGGTGATAACCTGGAGGTGACTGGCTGCCTCGGAAGGAGAGAAGCCATGGAGATGGGTTAGCAGCTTTTGAAAAACACTGTTCAGTGCTAAGTGGACCTTCATGTAAAGAAGCTCTTGGTTAGGAAGGTAAATGGTCACTTCGGGGTTATTTATCTTTGTTTGTTGGTAGGGGTTTTTTTTTTNGGTGCTAAGTGGACCTTCATTTTTTACAATGTTTTGCTATAGTGGGCTACCAGTGCCTGTGGATGGCAATACAGTACCAAACATATCAATGGATGTAACTGCTTGAGTACCAAACACTCAGTACTCCTTGACTGTTAAAGCACTTGGGTACTATGTTTTGCTACTGCAGGGATGTGTTGTGTGTGCTGGGCAATGGGGAGAGATACTGAGACTTCTTCTGGAGTTTATTCAGTTTCTTTTTAGGGAAAGCTTCCTCTAATGGGAGTTTGGAAGAAACTGGCTTATAGTTTGGCTCCTGATGATTAAATTAATAGAGAGAAGGCAGTGCTTTGATCTAATTTTTTGGTTCCTCCTGAGAGGAACATGGTTATTTGTCAAGAGAGGCCTTAAAATATTCTCATATCCTCAGCTCCCACTAGGCCAGTAAGTGAAACCTTCAGCTACTCCCAGGCAAAGAGCATTTGGGCTGAGCAAAGCCTTCAGGATAATTCATGTAAGCACTTGAAGCAATTGAATCCCACATCAAGTTTTCCTCCTGTCTGTATGTGAATGACATTTGTCAGACTCCAACACTGACGGCTTTCTCTATCAGAGACAGAACTGCTTCACTGTATAAATATTTAGTAGTAATGTTTAATACTTCCAGACATGACGGAGCTGAAGTACAATATACTGAAGTGACCTGCTTTTTTAATATGTGTGATGGCTGAGAAAGGAAATTCTCATGCTTACTACTTAGAGAAGGGTTGGACAAACCAACAACCACATGGGGGGAAAAAAAAGGGTTATCATAAGATACCGGTAATGCCTGGAAAGCACTGCTGACAGTAGGATGTTCCCATGAAGACATTTGGTGCCAGCTCATTAGAGGGCTTTGGCAAGAATATTTGGCATGAAATAGATTTTATTTAGAATTAGGGACTCTGCTGCTTGCTCTTGGCATGGAATGAACTTGCAAATGAAGCTGTCTTGTAATATAATGACATTACCTCGTGTTATGAATCATTTTAGAATTAGAAACATTGATCTGAATAAGAAATGAAGACTTCTTAAGAAGTGGAGAAACACGTAGAGCTGACGTTCAGGGCCTGCACACATATGCGTGCAAAGAACAGGTTGCAGGCTGTCCCAGTGCTGCAGGACTGCGCCGCTTCAAGGCTGTGGTCAGCACTTGGGTCCCTTTTTTGCTAAGGTTTTCAGGTACTCAGTGGTTGCTTCAGTGGTTAGCTTTTTCTCGTGTTCAATTTCTTTAAAAAATGTTCTTCTTCACTGGCCGTCTCAGGTGGCTTCATATTAAAATTTTATACTTGCCAGGGGCTTACTTTTCAATTAGGACAAGTTTGAGAAGTCTAGGTTAGGTGGAAGAAAGTTTTAAATACAGGGAGATGGTGGCTGGGCGTGTGATGCCTCTCTAAATGTTTGATGAAGATCAGGGCTCAGTTCCGGCTGCCCATACTGTGCACGGGGCAAAAATCACGTAGGGACAGTTGCGCATTTTTGGAGCAACTCACTAAGTGTAAGTTTGGCTGGTTTCCTAAAGTGAATTCAATGCTTCAAAAACAAAACCAGGCAAAAAAAAACCAACAAACCAAAACCGAAAACAAACCCAACCCTAAAACAGTCTTCAGCTTTGGTGTCCTCCTTAGAAGTAATGGATACATTCTCAGTATGATCAGCTCATTTCCCTCAACATGCCTCAGACTCAAAAAAGTACAAGTGGAAAGAGCTTCCTTAGCATTTCCTTCCAAATATTTCTCTCTCAGATCAAAGGCACCATCCAGTCCTCTGAAGAAAGCGAACTTATGGAGCACTACAGCTATTTTCCTCTAGCCTGAGCATACAAAAATGCCATATGCTTTCCTGCATGTACTGTGCTTTAGCATTCATGAGTATCCTCATGAAGGCAAGTTTTGAGTCACGTGCTGTGTCACACTACAGGGAAGAAGAATATCAATTATAGAGCATGCTTAATCATGAGAGGAAATGGATTTGGCTAACTGAATATGCTAATGCCATTTCAAAATAAAATTATGCTCTCTTCCTGATGTGCAAAATGCCACCGGTGAAAAACATTTTAATATATTAGTGCTTGACTTCGGGAGAGTGTGGTTTATGAAGGGAAGAAAGAAAAAATGTAAGTAATTTAATTTCTTCTTGCATTGTATTATTTCTGAAGCTGTTGGTATTTTTCTAGCTTGGAAAAGCATAGTCGCTTTTAAAGCATATTTTGACATTTAAAATGCAGCTTCCTGTGCTTATGTTCACGCATGGTTTCCTGAGACGAAGGGTGGTGAGTAAATACTCACTGCTGGCTTTCCTGCGTACACCGTGAGGCTGTACAGGATGGGATTTGTTGTACACAAGGACAAGCTGATTCTGGAACCTTACACCCCCTTGCTCTAATAAATCAACAGCTGTTTGGCAAGGAGACAGGAATTTTCTTATTTACCCAAAACTTGGTATTTACAGCTATTCCCCCATGGCGTGGGTGGTCACTGTTCACTTCCTGTGGCTGCTCAGTGAGAACAGCACCTCCCACGCGGTGCTGAAGTAGTCTCTGGTGGAGCATCTTTTCCAGTCCCCAGCACAGACGTGTTTTTCTCCACGTGGTGTGGCGGGCTGCCTCGGAGAAAGGTGACGTGTTGTACTCCAGGGGTATCACACACTCTCCTGGGTGGGGAAACCTGACCCCGGACAGCTTTAAATGCTGTTTAAAGTAGCTGGAGTGTTGGCCATCAAGGCCAGATTCCAACATCCTCAGTGAGTTCTGGAACCAGCCGTCTAGTTAAATGGGAATGTCTCTTTCCGGCTCTTGTTTAGAGCACGTTTGGAGGTCTTGGCCAATCCTATCCAGAAGGTCAAGCTCTGCAAGGAGATGAACAGGGAAATAGTTTATGGACCTAGAGGTTACTATAAGCCCCAAGCTGGGTGGTTTGCTACACAGCCTCCTGTGGACTGCAGGCTTCCAGCTGGACTCAGAAACAGGGCTGGGGGGACACCAGTGTTTCACTGACAGATGCAGGCACTGGTGCAGACTTCAGACTCTGGGGCTCTGGGAAGATGAGGCATCAGCACTGAAATCACCTCAGAGAGCTCAACCTTGTACCTGTTCACTGCATACTGCTCTGACCTTAGTGCCAACCAACAGCCTTGCTGCCAGGAGTGCCAGCTGGGCTTCTTGCCGCCTTCTCCCTCGCTTTTCCTCAGTATGGTTTTAAAATAGCGTTTCGCTGGTGAAACAAGAGTCCAGAAATGAACTTGAACTTTTAACTCCAAAACAGATGTCACAGTTCCCAATCCCCACTTCTCCAGATGTTTACCCATTTGTAGCTGGGCTTTCAGCTGATGTTACTGACAGTTCATCAATGACATCCTGCCTTGCTGGTGCCTTGGCAGGTCTGCCTGCACCCTTTGCCTTCCCCACCTATCTGGGGCTCAAAATCCTGGCTGTGGGGCTGCACTGCACCTTCACACCATACACCCATAGCAGGTGGAGGCTCTGGGGCTGCACCCCTACCCCCAGGTTTCTGTTGGGGTGAGGGCAATGGTCAGCATGATTTCTCACAAGGGTAGCTCTTCTCCAGCGTTGCACACACTCAAACACACAAGCTTGCTAGCTGAGTGCTAGCTGATTCCTACAGTGTAGCCCCTAAAATCCCAAGGTTTTAAAGTATGTTACATCTGCCCTTTGACTTTCCAGTAAATAAACCAATGTTTCTTAAGAGTGTAGGATAGGATGGAGTGGCAGAAGCACCAAGCGTGGGTGTCCAGAGTACTGCAGATGCTCCCACATGAGTGCTGGGATGCCTGTGAGCTCGGTGGTTATTCCCCAGCCTCTGGGTGGTACCATTCCCACGGTACATGAGTGGGGTTCGGGGTAAAGCTGATGGCTTGAATGGGAGCTGTATCTGAGCTACGGCACTCGAACTGGGGATTTCTGCTGTGGGAAAGACAACCCATAAATAAATGAAAAGTGAAAGATGGATGAGCTGGAATGAGCTGTGAATTGACAGCTTTGTGACCGGTTTTGACTTATCTCCCTTTTGCGGTCTAAAGCTCAGTGCCTCATAAATTCTGAAGACATCAAAACTGTAACTAACACAACTGAAACCATCCTAGGAACTTTGGAAATACCAAGACCAGAGATGGTAGCTAGAAGAGAAGAGACAGTGAACAGGGAATGAGTTCTCTCCTCTAAGTGGTATTTTTGGGTGTTTACTTCAGTTTTGACATTATAGGTCAAATTGGCACACTGACACAACTGTGGACATTTGGGGTCACACAGTGACAGTCCTACAGAATTATAGAATCATAGAATGGTTAGAGTTGGAAGGGACCTTAAAGATCATCAAGTTCCAACCCCCTTGGCATGGGCAGGGACACCTCCCACTAGAGCAGGTTGCTCAAAGCCCCATCCAGCCTGGCCTTAAATGCTTCCAGGAACGGGGAATCCACAACTTCTCTGGGAAACCTGTTCCAGTGCCTCACCGCTCTCCCAGGAAAGAATTTCCTTCTGGTATCCGATCTAAATCTCCCCTCTTCCAATTTAAAACCATTATCCCCTGTCCTGTCACTACTCTTCCTGACAAAGAGTCCCTCTCCAGCTCTCCTGTAGGCTCCCTTCAGATACTGGAAGGCTGCTATAAGGTCTCCCTGGAGCCTTCCCTTCTCCAGGCTGAAAAACCCCAGCTCCCTCAGCCAGTCTTCATAGGAGGGGTGCTCCATCCCTCTGATCATCTGCATGGCCCTCAGCTGGACCCGTTCCAACAGTTCCACGTCCTTTCTATGTTGAGAGCTCCAGAGCTGGACACAGTACTCCAGGTGGGGTCTCACAAGAGCAGAGCAGAGGGGTAGAATCACCTCCTGCGACCTGCTGGCCACACTTCTTTTGATGCAGCCCAGGATGGGGTTGGCTTTCTGGGCTGCCAGTGTGCACTGCTGGCTCATGTTGAGCTTCTTATCCACCATCACTCTCAAGTCCTTCTCCTCAGGGCTACTCTCCAGCCATTTTCTGCCCAACCTGTATTTGCATCTGGGATTGCCACATCCCAGGTGCAGGACCCTACACTTGGCTTGGCTGAATGTCATGTGATTTGCACTAGCTCACCTCTCAAGCCTGTCCAGGTCCCTTTGGATGGCATCCCTTTCCTCCAGCGAGTTGACTGCGCCACACAGCTTGGTGTCATTGGCAAATATGCTGAGGGTGCACTCTATCTCACTGTCCATGTCTCCGATAAAGATGTTAAATAGCACTGGTGCCAGTACCAACCCCTGAGGAACACCACTAGTCACTGGCTGCCACTTGGACATTGAGACATTGACCACAACCCTTTGAGTGCAGCCAGCCTGCCAATTCCTTAGCCACTAAATGGTCCATCCATCCAATCCACGACTTTCCAATTTTGAGACCAGGATATCGTGCGGGACAGTGTCAAATGCTTTGCAAAATCCAGGTAGATGGACCTGGAGATTAAAACAGTTTTACAGTTTATGGTTCTGAGGTATTTTACTGACTGATCTTAAAGATCCTGGGATCTTCAAATTGATACTTGCTACCTACTTGTGCTCTGTCAGCCATGAGGTGACACATGGTAGACACCATCTGGCAGCATGTCTGGTCTCAGGGGCTGTTTCACGCTGTGCTCACTGAGTAGAAGGAGGGCTTTTTAGGGGAAGGAAAACATAACATCAGAGCAGCTAAACCAGGTCTGGTCAGAGCGCCATCCAGTCCATCACCATGTTTCTGAGGGTGGCCAAAAATGGGATGAGCCATAAGAACAAGCCAGTTTGTAGCCAAAAGGAGTCCTAAACTTGGGTCTCAGATGCAGCTGTTTCCCATGAGTCTGTCTGAGATCTCTTTATCCATGTAAGCATCTGCAACGCCCTCTGGCAGGACTTGCAGCTTAACTCTCTATTAAGATTATTCAGTGAAGAGCTGGGGAAAGAATTAGAAAATGAATTACGGTGACAGTATTCCAGCTGCAACTCGATCTCTAGCATCACGCAATGACCAACAAATCTCCTCTCCAGGGTACACCCAGGCGAGAGCTGCGGACTTTCCAGTGGCAACAGTTCACTGTGCAATTGTGCACAGCAATTTCCCGGCTGCCATCAATTCCTTTTCTTTTTCGCTCAGAAGAGCCAGAGGGCAGCTGACGCCTCGTCATGAATTCCAGAAAAGTAATAGCTTTTCAGATGGTTGGGTTCTGGAAATTGTCTCTAAATAACACACTTTGGTACCATGCATTAGAAGCTTTGGAGTAGGTTCCCAGGAGCCCCACACCTGCTAAGCTGAACTCTGGCACCCGCAGCAGGACAAATTGCTTACCCAGCAACTGGAGATGCCTGAAGATTCTACACGTCCGTTACAAGTCTCCAGTAGCTAATTCTGGTGTTTATGTGCACATTTTTGTATATCAAGAACAGGCTGATCCAAAGGCTTATGTCCTCCTGTCTGTGGGTGGAGCCAGTCTGTTCTGGCTTGTTCAGACAGGGGCAAGCTCCTGAGTGCTGGCCCTGTACGCACTCTCTGTATTTGTAGATTAGGTGGGCTGTAGCTCAATCATCTGAATCTTTCCTGGTTTTGTTTTACTCTCTTTGTACACCTATGCCTCATCAAGTGGTCTTATTGTACGCCTGGGTTCAAAACAAGAATGACATAGTTCCTTTCTAGGGCTTCCTGCTCCCCTTCCAGCCCTGCTTTCTGTCCTTCTGTAGTTGGGGTACCTCGGCTGTATATGCAAGCACCGTACTCTGACTGCATTCATCAACTCTCTTATCAGAACACGCTTGAAACAATCTATTTCCGTGAGTAATTTTAGATAACAGAAACCTGCTTCAAATTTAGCAGGGAAAATAGCACAATTCCTCATCCAGAGAAGCATCTGGAACCTCACCTGAGAGTGAAAACACATCAAAGGCAGAGACCTGGCTGAAATGGTGTGAGCCATCTTCCTCACCAGCGATGGCAGAAGATGGGGAACCTCGTTCAGTGCCACAGCAGCTGTTTCTTGCACAAACACCACTGTGAGAATGTGCCTAAGGGTATGTAACATCCATTATTGCCTGCATACTAGAAAACCCCCACTACTCGGCCAGCTGTAGCTGTTCAGCATTATCTGGTTTCAGGCACTGTATTCAAAATATAATAATCGTAATTTTTTGGAAGCCATCTTTACAAGGGTGCATTAAATGGTGCCAGGACATGAGCCCAGAATGGAAACTTGCCTGCCTATGCTGTCCGTTTTTCAAGATGGGCCATATCCATCCTAAATGGGAATATGCCTGGCCAGGCCGACAGCTCTCCCTGGCAGGGCTTGGGAGGTGGTGTGGGATGTGTTCAGTAGGCTGTTTGGATGCCGCTGCCCTGATTTGGAAGGTAAGACAGTCTGCTGGCAGATAAAGGCCCTCTCTGTAAGACACAAAACTGGGAAGTTTGAAGTCTTGCTCTAGTTCTATGTCTGTGAATCCCATTCTCCTGCATTCTCCTGGACACAACCCTGAATCTGACCAATCTGATAGCAATTCTTTTCCTCTTCATGTCCCAGTTTGAAGTAAAACAGAACCAACTTTCTCCTCTGTAATTTTACATCTTAGGCCTCTTCTAACTCTCTGAAATTAATGGCATATTGTGGAGGAAACTGCTCGTTCTCAGTGACAAGACCAATGGCTGTACTTGATGCCAAGCAACGGTACACAGAAAGGCTCTTGCTTATACTTACTGCAGTAAGAACCAAGGTCAGCCAATTTCATTATTGGCTCTGTTGGAGGGTCAGAAATGGAAAAAGAGTAGAGGGGTCACACCTGTGGGGAGGAGCAGACAGGACAGGTGACCCAAACCTGACCAACTGGGGTATTCCATCCCATCTGCATCATGCTCAGTATAAAAGCTGNGGGGAGGGAGAGGAAGGCCAAGTGCTGGTCTGGTTTTTGGTCTAAAACCATGACACCTGGCTTTTTTTTTTTTTTCCTCTCCCTTCTTCCTTGTCTTTTGCCTTTTCCTTCCTCGGAAAAGGAGTAACCTTTCTTTAAGGATAAAAATCTTTATACACTTTTTTGAGGCAGAAGAAGTCTTTATGACTTTCAGCTATATAAACCTAATTTGTCAGTTTTTTTCCCTCTCTTCATCTCTCTTAATGGATCTCTTATGCATTTATAATGTACTCAGTACCACGGTACCTAGAGACCCTTATACACAATTTATAAAGCAAATATATTTTTTTTTTGCAAGAAGGTTCTGCCTCTCTCCTGGCTATTGCCAATCTCTGGATCAGGCTGTTTGCTCTCATTTGTGAAGGAAGCCAAGGTGCCTGTTTTATACTCCCGACACAGACTGTCTCACAGCATCCTGGCTTTGCATTTGTGGGATGGCAAAGTCAGGCTCACGTTGATTTATTTTAGCAGCTATTAACTACAGAGCTGTCTGTAATCAACAGAGCTGGCTGCATTTCTCCACCAGCCCCAGCCCCAGCGTGACTCAGCACTGGCAGCTCCCCAGCTCCAGGCAGAGCCGTATCTGAGGCAAGAGCCCGGAATGTTTCCATACACCTTGAAATGATTACACAAAAGAGAGAAAACAATTCGGTGCTGATGAGGAGCCAAGTTTTACATTTCCGTGCCATTAGCTGTAAGCAGCTGGATGCTGCAGGCATGTTGGGAACAGCTTCCTACTCAGTATCCTGAGAAATCTGACAACTACCTTGCAGGGTGACCAACAGGTAACCATCGGGTGACCAGTCCTTCCCAAACGCCCAAGATGTGTGTGCACTTGGTTGGGCAAAGACGTTGTACTTGTTCTGGGCCTGAACCTCTCAAGGCGAGCTCTGTAACACTGGATCCTTTATTGGACTCAGCTTTCCAGTCTCCAGTCTAATACTCCACAGTGGTAGTGGGCAATGTATTCAAGAGGCAATGGAGACTGAGTGCAGTCAACATGTTTGAATTTTTTTCTGCTACAGAGTGTTGTAGACATTTTTCTTTTAGTAAAAAAAATCCTGGAATTCTGTATTTTACTTCCAAAATAGTATTATATCTCATCCTACATACTAGGTGAGTGTAAGAGAATACTGTATTTTCCATGAGTCTATTACATCTTCTTTCCTAACTGACAACTCCATTATTTCAACAACAGAAGGCTTTTCAGAAGCAGGACAATTTTCAGCGAGAACTGAACGTGAAAAGCTTTTTTAAGAAAACTCTTTACCACAGTAATACCATAAATAAACTCTCTTCACTAGGTGTGTTTAGGTTACACTTGTTTTCCAACGCTAATATGTAACAGCACCTCAGAAGAAAATTTGTTAGAACGTTCATGTGGGCCATTTACACTGACTATTACTTCCTAGGTCACCAAAAAAGTTAAAATAAATAAACACCCAGACCCCAAACCCTGAGCTGTGGCTGCACACATACCTGGGGTTGCCTGACTCCAGTCGGACAGACATAGAATGGCTGCACTGGGGGCGAGCTGTGTTGCTCTCTAGGGCTTCCTCTGAATCTGAGACTGAGCAGAAAGGATCTACAGAACTTTAATGAAAAAAGGAACACCGATTAATAAGATGTGAAAAGTAATAGGTTCAAACCTGAATTAGAAGGAAAATTCAAGATTAAATTCCCTCTGGTTAAAAAAAAAAAAAAAAAAAGGAAAAAGTGCCACTGCATCTTCATTGTGCTCGGCTAGTCACTGTGTCACAGACACTCCTAGGCTGTGACTGAACTCAGACAGGAACCCGCCGGTAACTTTAGAGTCAGACCTTACCAGAGATGACAAGTTTGACTAAATACATATACTCGTGTAAATGAAGTCTTCCATTAAGTCTCTGTATATATATGTATACAAAATGATGTCTCAAAGCATCAACAACATTTTACTAGTCTGTTGACTAAATGATAAAAAAAAATGACAAGGTGAAAAATGTGCTAATAATTTAAGCTAATACTTCTCACTTCTATTAAATAGTTAAACTACAGATAATCCTTAAGAGTTTTTCCAGTAAATCCTGTTGGAGTTTCTAGCTGAAAAAAAAATACTCTGAAGCAAGTGTAAAGAAAACCCCCATGTAATTCAGGAGGGAGCATAGAAATTTTGGAAGCAATCAAGGTATATACAAAAACATGAAATGGAAATTAGCATCCAAACCAGCAAAATTCGTTTAAGCAATATCACAAAAACACACATACACACAAAATCTATTTACAGAGCTAAAATTGGTAAGTCTGGTGACAGTTCTCCCACAAAAAAAGTATTTATGCACAAGAAATTTAACCCAGTTCCGCTGTCTACTGCTGGCAACAGACTTGCTTTACAGCTAACACAGCATTAATTATGCCCTTGCAAAGACAAAGGAAAACTTAATAAAGGTGAAGAAATTGTTTCTGGGAAAAACTGGAAGGCTGGCCAACAACAATCACAAGGCATACAAAGCATAAGGAGCTGCAAAGATGTAACTCTGGTAGTGCAAAAATGAAGAAGAATGGCTTTTCCCCCCCCAATACTTGTTCAGAGAAAAATACTACCGTGAATTTGCAATTCGAATTTCCTTTTAAAGACTTGAATTTGTAGTAATTTGTGCATTTGCACATTTCAGCAAGGCTGATATTATACAGGAGGTTAATGAAACAAAGTCAACATAAAATTACCTCCGTGATATGTTTGTAACAACCAACCTGTAACAAAACATCTGATTATACAGTACAGAGACAAGCCTCAGAAAGGAAAAAAAAAAAAGGTTGAGATTTTCTCCACCCAGACAATTCACAGGCACGTTACCACTAAAGGAAAACAACTTGCATGTAACTGAAAGCATGTGTAACATTCTCTGGATTTAGATTTACACTTCTCTTTCAGGGAAGAGCAGAGGGATAACTCTTCACTGGGATTAGGAGCTCCTGGTGCGTTGTCCCTTGGGCAGACACCTGGGACTGGGCAGAGGCTGGTAGAGGGGTGCGAGTCCCAGGAGCCAGAGAAAAACCACCTGGGAACAAGGGTCAGGTTAGGATGCCTTGGTATTAGGTCGGTGTAGAAGCAGGGAATTAATACTGTCGAATTCCTGAGGGTCATCATCCCACACCCTGGGTTTTGTTGTGTTTTGAAACACACAAGACAGTTTCGTTGTCCAAAAAGGCCTCACAGTTTTGAATGGCTGTAAACACTTCTTTTAGTTTAAATCAGCATTTTCACCATGTCTTTGCCATTTAAAAAAATAACAACATCAAAAGCAGGAATACCTTAGCTCATGTTAAAACTATTCCAAATTCAGAAAAATAGACTTCTGTAATTGAGCAAACTGAAACGATCTGCAAAAATAGGATTAGTTTTGAAAAGAATCTTTTTGCTGAATTTTTAGCTGACCCTTTTTCTAACTTTCAGCAAACTGCTAAAGACCCCTTGGTCTATCCTAGAGGAAATTCAACAGTTTGATTAGTAAGCTGAAAAGTGTTAAATAGAAGAGGCAAAAAACTAGCACCAACTGCTGGGTTTGCTCTGCCCAGAGCAGGGCCCATCACTGCACTGCACAGCAGACACTGCTCACGCTCCCAGGACAGGTCAGGAGTCCCCACACTTTTCCTCTTCTCCTTGACGTACAAAAAGAAAGGTAACAACGATGTCCGTAAAAATGTTAACAGTAACAGGTCCAGAGTAAGATTTATCTGTTATAATTACCAGGAAGTGCTATGGCTGGTATTCAAAGATTTTCCCAAACCAGAAAGGACTAACTTCTTTACCTCCAAATGTTCACAGGGTGGCTGCCAGGTATTACCCTGTTGCTTTACAGGCACTTTGTTAAAAATTTCCAGTGCTCAAGCTGGAACAGTTTATGATGTGATCAGATGAACTTTTACTGAAACAGCAGTCAAAGTAATGGTGATTTTACAAATGAAATGATTGCCTTCATGCAATCTTTTTTCTCCATACTTCACGGGTTGTTGACCAGAAGTGGCTGAAAATGACTTCTGCAGAAGAGGCAGCACTGCTTTTCTGCAACCTGAGGGATGCTTGTTCAGCCTAACTTCAAGTATCCAATGTTTGTGCTTGGGCGAGGAGCTTATGTACTCAGCCCAGGCTCCAGAGGACACCTCAGAAGTACTCTAAGGTTATTCAACAGACATAAAGGATTTGCTTGCTTGACCTTTAGCGTATGAAAGCCAAGCCAAAACAAATCTAATAGGCACAATCACAGAAAAATGAATCTTAAAATAGAGATCAAATTAGTCCTCCTCTGGAAATACTGGTTTCTCTTTGCTAATGAGCAGTGGAGCAGTTCAGGTCACTAGTATGGACTCAGGAACTTAAGTTGGATACCTGAAATTAGATGGTGTGATTACCCCTGTCCTTCCTGAGAACAGTCACCTCTCAAATCCCTGACAGAGTTGCAATCGCAGCATCTACTTTGAGAGATCTCACGGAACTGAGTCGTGGTAGGATACCTCATCTTGTCTCTCATTTCTTTACCGTCTTTTCACTTCATGAAAGAGGACAGAGAGAAACAAAGTTGTGTAATACACACTAACGAAGAAACTTACTGACTGTCACTTGTAAACCCTACAAAATCCCCAGTCTGAAGTTGGTGGGTATAAATTACTTTGGTTATTGCAGATCTCATAATTTAATCACAAGTTTTATTTTCAGGAGTTATTAATGGGTATCGGTGTTGGCAGACTCTCTAACAGCATCACAGAATATCAGGGATTGGAAGGGACCTTGAAAGATCATCTAGTCCAATCCCCCTGCCAGAGCAGGAACACCTAGATCAGGTCACACAGGAGCGCGTCCAGAAGGGTTTTGAATGTCTCCAGAGAAGGAGACTCCACAACCTCTCTGGGCAGCCCATTCCAGTGTTCTGTTACGCTCACTGTGAAAAAGTTTTTCCTCATATTTAAGTGGAACCTCTTGTGTTCCAACTTGTACCCATTTCCCCTTGTGCTATCATTGGATGTCACTGAGAAGAGCCTGGCTCCATCCTCCTGACACTCACCCTTTACGTATTTATAAACATTAATGAGGTCACCCCTCAGTCTCCTCTTCTCCAAGCTAAAGAGACCCATCTCCCTCAGTCTTTCCTTGTATGGGAGATGCTCCACTCCCTTCATCATCTTTGTGGCTCTGGCCTGGACTCTCTCAAGCAGTTCCCTGTCCCTCTGAGGTGCCCAGAACTGGACACAGTATTCCAGATGGGGTCTCACCAGGGCAGAGTAGAGGGGGAGGAGAACCTCTCTTGACCTACTGACCACAGCCCTTCTAATACACCCCAGGATGCCATTGGCCTTCCTGGCCACCAGGGCACAGTGCTGGCTCATGGGCATCCTGCTGTCTACCAGAACCCCCAGGTCCCTTTCCCCTATGCTGCTCTCCAACAGTACAGTTCCCAACTTGTACTGGTACCTGCTAACTTGTAACGTAGCCAGCTAAAAAGTTCAAATGGAATTAGAAAACCCTTGATGACAAAGACTTAAAGAGCTCCTAAAGTAATTTCAGTTCTTTAAATAAAACAATAAGTTATATTTTAGACAAATATCAGCTAATGCCTAACATTTTTATTAAAATACTGACGGAAACAGAAAAAAAGTAAACTCTAGGTCTAGTGGATTGCACACACATATGCAAAAAACCCACTACAAACTGAGCTGTCTTAGCTGATGAGTTGTTTCATTCCTTATGATCTGCACTTAAGAAAACAAGACCAGAAAGCGATGCAGCGTCTCCAACTGAAGAGGAAAGACAGGGGTGGGATTTCTAGAGTCCCATTCTGCTTCATAAATGGAAAGATTAAGATTAGGACCTTGGGGCTGGGAGAAAAGAGTTGAGGAATACTCAGGATTTGCTCCTGTTCTAAGGGAATAATCTGACAAACTTTTAATAGATAATGAACACAGCACTTTCATCCTGTACTCACCATTCCACAGAATCAAGGTCTTAGGCACAGCACAGAATTCAGATAAACATGGAAGCAAAGCAACATTTGTATTTCCATCTTTTACGGCAAGGATTACTTTTTTCTTAGTTAAATTCCTTGGGTTTTTGTTTGTTTTTCCTTCAGGGTAGCTTTCAAAATACAGACTAGTAAGAGCCTGGAAAAAAAAGAACCACCCTAACAGATGAGGGAAAAACTCTCAGTGCACTTTTCCTTCTACTTATGAATTAACTTCTGGAAATATTTACCAAAAAAAAAGAAAAGATCATCAACAAGATACTGAATTTTGAACGTAACACTGAAAGTTTTTAAAACTGCACTTCAGAAAACATTGTGCAAGCAGCATCAGAACATCAGGGATTTGTCATATTTTCTTGTTTTATGTTGCAAGTTTCCACTGACGGCAGTAGAGAACTGAAGCAGGGGCTGAAGCAAATAAAACTAAAGATTCTTGGTAGCTACTTACCTACAATTGGCTACTCACTCTCCTCTTTCTGTTTTTTAATTAATTTTTGGCTCAGTGCTGTTTTATAATACCCTTGACCTCACCATATAATTTCAAGGACATGTACATTGGTTTGAGTATTAGCTTGCTTCCTTTCCTGTATTTGAACCTTATAGGGGATATAAATGGCAAAAAGCACAAGCTGTAACATTCACGGGAGCTGTTGGCCATCAAACTGCTGCCTCTGAACAAAGGCTGCTTTAAGTAACACATGTGAACATGTGAATTGTCTCCAAAATGCATGGTCATATTAAATAAGTCTCTTACATATTTACATACAGACGAGTAACAAACCTCAAATATCGTAATTCTACTCTCTTCCGTTTAAGATTGCCATTTCTAACTGTTGCATATACTGTAGCTGCTCAAAGAGCTGAATAAAGTGAGTGCAGTAGACTTTTTCAGAGAAAAATAGTCATATAAAAAGCTGTAAGTACAGTAAAGTGAGAAAGTTCCCAAAGCTCTCACTTAATTTCCTCTTTGGTTGCTAATTAGGATTTGACTAGTTTGAAGCCCTGGCCTGTGTCCAGCACTGTGGGAAGAAACCAACTCATTTTCAATCTTTTCAAGCACCTAAAGCATGCTTTACAGACCCAGAAGAGGTTGAGACCACAAAACCAGTTTGCCAAATGTACTAAGGGATAGGTGATACGTGGGAAGTATATCATCCAGTGCTTGGCAACATCGCTGCCCGTTGGCAAATGCAAAGTGTAGTCGCTCCAGCGTTTTGACACACCATACACCGCTTTCACCGTTCGGCCCTTTTCCGACCAGCTGATGTTGCTGTCGGGGTTACAGTTGTACTCAACCCACTGCCTGGTGAAGTCCCCAAGCTGTGGAGGGTCTGCTTCCTCGATGTCTACAACTCTGGCCATCTCCGCTCCTTGCACGGCAACATACTGGTCATTGACTTTTCTTACTTCTTTCACCCAAGGCTGAGAGTTCTCACAGTCCAAAACGATGATGAGTCGAGAACAAAAAGTGCCGTTTTTTTCTCTCCACCACTCCAGAAGCGTGTCAAGTCGTAAAGCATCGCCTCCTGCCACAAGGAAAAAATATTTAAGATTAGCAGGAAGAAACAAAAACTTCTGTAGAATTTTGATGGTGGGTTCCAAAAATTCCTTATTTTAATAACCTGGACAGAGATAACAGAGGCTTTCAACTGATCCTCCCTGCTTGTACGTGTTGCAGATCTCCAGAGAGATATTAACTGATGCCACCTGACTTGCAGTGGCAGATGAGGCCTTTAACTTGCCTTCAATTAAAAACAAAAACCAAAACCAAAAAACAACAACAACAAAGAAAAAAAAAAACACCATCAAACAAACCAACCAAACTCCCTACCCCCAAAATAGAATTCCCTTACACAGTGAAAGAAATTACAGCCTGGTGAAGAAATCCAGAAGGAGCTAAACAAGGGAAGAAAACCTAAAGTAGAGTTTATTTTGTATTCAATTCTTAATAATTTTAACAGAAAAACCCACTCTTTTAAATATGTTTTTAATAATGTTAAAAAGGACTCTTCTTTAAAGGAAAAGAGGGGACTTTTGAACATAACATACGCTAATCATTTTGAAGCACAATGAGAAAGCCACCTACAGGCATAACCATTTCTTTAGCTTGAAAAAATCATGTGACAAGAAATGGAGAGATTCACTTTACAGACACAGTTGTCTTCAGAGCTTCAAGAAAATTAAAACTGGCATGGATTTACAACTCAGTGAAGCAAAAATCTCACAGGATTATTTTCACAATACTTATTTTCTATCAGTTCAGAAAACACTTGCAATTAGAGTGTCCAACTTAGAATTACAGAATCGTAGAATGGTTTGGGTTGGAAGGGACCATAAAGATCATCAAGTTCCAACCCCCCTGCCATGGGCAGGGACACTTCCCACTAGAGCAGGTTGCTCAAAGCCCCATCCAGCCTGGTCTTGAACACGTCCAGGGATGGGGCACCCACAGCTTCTCTGGGAAACCTGTTCCACTGTCTCACCACCCTCACAGTAAAGAATTTCTTTCTAGTGTCTAATCTGAATCTCCTCTCTTTCAATTTAAAACTGTTACCCCTCGTCCTATCGCTACACTCCCTGATAAAGAGTCCCTCCCCATCTCTCCTGTAGGCCTCCTTCAGGTACTGGAAGGCCGTTGTAAGGTCTCCCTGGAGCCTTCTCTTCTCCAGGCTGAACAGCCCCAACTCTCTCAGCCTATTTTCATAGGAGAGGTTCAGAGATGCTCCAGCCCTCTGAACTTCTCATGTTCCAGCTCAGCTCTTGCTCCAACAATGCTTTAAAAGAATAGACTGGAATTAAACCAAGTTAACTGTAGCAGGGAGTATTTCTGATAAAGTGTAATGGATAGTGCAGAGTCTATGTAGCTCTGAAAAAACAGACTATTTACTTATGGGCCTTGCAAAGAAGTGACTAAATCTCCACTGGCTCCATACTGACTATTAATGTGAAGAACTGATATGGCTAGATGTTGGCAGGTTGGAGGTATGATACAGATTTACAACAAAACCACTCCAGTTTGAAAATACCAACTTTTTTTTTTTTTTAAAGACAACTTTTAGAAGAAATGTAGAAAAAAGTGATTAAAAGTAACTGCATTTTAATTTTAATTGCTTTTCCTTGTGGAATATAAGTACATTTAGCAGTGTTTAAAATCCTGTTAGTAGGCATTTAACTAGTTGCACAGATGAATCTCAAACAGAACAGCTACATATTTCAGCACTTACATTTCTGCCTGTGAAGGGTGATAAAGAAGTGCTTCAAATTAATAGCTCAGAGTTAAAGCTTTGAACATGCTATCTCAGTTACAGTAAAAGCACAATTACTTTCTCAAAAAAAAAATAAAAAACGCAAACCTGGAAAATTTAGTATCAAAGAAATTCTTAATATATAAACCTACAGTAACGAATGACTTGTCTTGGTAGAGGATCCCCAAAGTGCTGTAGTTATTTACAAATAGAGACTTATATAGAAGCAGTTTCCCTTTTCTAGGTAAGCTTTCTGTGTCAATTAACATTAAACATTTCTTTATCTGTTTTGTGTTTTAGAGGCTCATAAATAAACTTTATTTTAGTGTAACTATGCAGGGCTGCAGGTGACTTCAGAACAGCGGATAGAACTGCCCAAAGAAAACCATCTCATCCTTCATACACACAGACACAAGCACATGCTCGGCTTCTAACCCTACTGACCTCAAGCACATGGAGTCATTGGCTGGCCCAAGACTTAGGCACCAAGCTGTGTCAGAAATCCACGTGCATGGCCACAACTGGCTCTTTGGCGGGTTTTGCAGGCAGCCAAACCCACAGTTTCAGCAGGAAGAGGCAAAGCTTCATCAGCCCAGCTCTTGCCTGTGCCTTCACTCGGAGAGTGTGACCTCCCAGGTTGTTTGACTGCTCATACTTTATGCGTGGCTAGTTAGCAGTTTCTTTTATACATCACTGTGTTACACCTCAGCTTCCCACAACACAGAAACATCATTAGAGAACTAACAAATCCAGTAAGCTTCCTTTAAAAGATGTCCTGACAAAGCAAAGATGACCTTGCTACTGCTGTGTCATGTCACAGCGCAAGCCGGGGGTGAGACGTTACTTTTTCTGTTAGATCCCAACTTTGTATTTCATTGCTGCCATCTCTCATCATCCCCTCTGGAGGTCAGAGGAGGGAACACATTCATTACTGGAGCTGATGACCAAATGTTCCATCTGGCACAAAATGCCACCGTCCAATACATATGGTACAATTACACAATCATCTTTTCAGTTTATGCTTCAGTTTACATTCAGAAGCAGTGCTATCTGGAAGGAATATCTGGTTGCACTCCATGATTTATCTAAAATTAATCACAAAAAAAAAAAAGCAAGACCTGTGTCAGCTGCCCATTCCTCTCCTTTATGTGACTATATGTATCTCCAAGTAGAAGCTGATGTGCTTGCATAGAAAACCGAGAAAAAGCTTTGTCAGAAAGCTGAACACCACTGCATTTACACACTGTTATCTTTGAGCACAGAAAGTTTCTTTTTATTTTAACAGTTACCTTAACCCTCATCCTAGAAGTGAACCAGAACAGGTAAGCATCCTGCAGATGAAAGCTGACCTGCGCCTGAACATCTCGGCAGGACCACAGGCAAGCTAACATTCGTCTGCGCTGCTGAAGGGCACACGCCACTGGAGTGTGACTCTTGACAAACAGCCAGGAGCTGGCAGTCAGAGTGCTATTCAAGAGAATTAATTCTGTCCCAGGAAGAAAAAAGGCTGCATATTTTCACTGTATTTTCTACAAGATTCACATTTTGCACACAGCAACCCGAGAAGGCCGGCTCCATACAGCAGGAGAGGGAGGGTAAACTGACCAATGATTTGAAAACCTCAGCAGGTTTACCAGAGAATAGAGCTGAGATAGGACTGCCCATTACAGAGAGATCAAAAATGGGCCAAGAAAAGGGGAAATGGTGAAATCTACGCCAAGGATATGATAAGGCATTACACTGGCCCTTTACGCAGGAGGTTCATAATCTTGACTGTGCCCACAGTGACTCCATACTCTAGGATGTCAGCAAGCCACAGCTGGTTTTATGACACAAGGTTTGCTGTATGTTTGAAGATCTGCTTTTCTAGTGTGCTCTTCCAGTATATCTGCCTGCTATTTCTTTTATTGATTCTGTCTTTTACAAAAAACAACCGAGCACATCTTAAGGACGTGAATGCAGTCCTTCACAACAGCCTAACGGACGCAGTGACACAGAACACTGTTTAATTCACTCTGCCATGTCCAGGGAATGAGAAGAGATTATGCTTGTTCATTACAGTGAACAAATCTTTCTCAAAATACAAGAGAAATCTGTCTTTAGAGCAGGTGGGGATCATTTCCACTTTACTCTTTTGAAACGAAAGAAAAGTGATCTTTCAAGTTAACTTGTTGACTTGTAAGAGGAATATGAAGCCATGTTTAAGTTTGTTGAAACTTTAAACATTTGGGGTCAACAATATTCAGACAATTTTGAGAACAAGCACAAGCTTAGTTAGCTGCAAAAGGATGTTTATCAAAATGACAACATACTAAAATGACACAGAAGTTCATGAAGCAACACACCTGGCTGTCACACAGAGCAAGGTAAAGGAGCTGCTTCTTTAGGTCAAGTGAACCACGTACAAAAGGGGACCCTGAATTTCTCCGTTCTCTCCACGAGCAGAAATAGCCAGCTGGCAACCTTGCCTAGTTTGACAATTCCTTGTAGCCTCTGGCTCTCCTAACAGCCGTGCTCTGTGTATTAATTACCCTTTCCTTTCTTCCTTCCCTGCCAGAAGCTTGTATAAACCTGTTTGCCAAAGACTGGTGGTTCTTTGCCATTGTGGACTATTACATTACAAGCGTGACCAAAACTTCAAAGTTTTGCAATACAGTATGACTTTTCATTTGTAAAGAAAGAATTAATTGATGTGGAAAGTTTATCAATACCAAAACTATTAATAAAAAAACTCCCCAAACACTTACCTGCCAGCGCCCACTCACCAGTGCCATGTGAGTGACCACTGTAGTATAAAATGTAGGTATCATGTCTGGGTCCATCTGCCGTCCGAAGTTCAAGAAAAGACTTGATTTTGGAGTGGAGGGTATCAAAGGTCAGGCCGCTGGTAGAGTAATCACAACCATATGTCTCAATCATGTGATATGCAAAGAACCTTTGGATGGCGTTCAGCATGCCAGTAGACCTCAGATTTAGCTCTTGTACATGCTCAGGTGGAAGTAGAGTTGGCTGGCCATCGGGACTAAGAAAAAGGAAAACAGCTATGGTTATGATTTGTAATTATTTCACATGTAGTGGACATTTAGCAATTGGTGAGTTATTTTTTTTTTTCCCCTGTGCATATTTATTTCCTCTTCTATGATGTAGCACTGTTCTAAATTCAAATTTACTTGAAATTTAGTTGATAAACAATTCAGAATACCGTGTTTGAGTGAGGGACCACTATCTCCCCTCCCTTCTCTCACACTTCTTCACTTGAAAGGGTAGTCCTTACACAGCCCTGTGCTGTTCCTGCAGCTGAGAGACAGAGGGAGGGAGAGGAGCTCTGATGTGAACATGCTGGTGGGCTCTGACAATTAATCATTAAGTCCACTGATCAGACAGACATTTGTTCATACACAACTGGAAAGAAGCTCAGACAGAATGAATGTTAGCCTGCACAAAACACCATGCAAACTGGTTTCCAATAACAGACTCAAGAGAAATCCAAGTAGACATTTTGCTCAGATATTTTGAATTAATTTCCCTCTGTTTCAAACTAGCTGTTATTCCTTATGTTACTCACACAAACACAATAATTCTTACTTGTGCGTGCTGGGTCTTTCAGTATAAGAAATATGCTTCAGATTATGGTATTCCCCGCTTGTAAAATGAAAGTTCTAAGAAAATTACAAACTAGACTGCAACAAACCATGTACATATACAAACGTGTGTGAGTGTGTGTGAATATGCATCTATAACAAAAGAGTCCCTGGGTTCCCTAGGCAATGGACAGATTTTGTGGATGATAATATGGAGATAGTCTTACTCTACTAATAGAAAACGACTTCTGGTTTTCATATGTATCTCGGTATGTATATATGTATGTATTCTTCATATATTTTGTTTGCCAGTCAGAGTGTAAAGTTACCTGCTTTCTTTTTGGGTCTTGCTAATTATATTTTGCACCTGCTGTCTAGTGCTAGTGCCTTCAAGAAGGCTAACGTTCCACTACTACAATTATATTGAATACATCATCATTACTGTTTGTCTTAACAAGCAAAGACTGGGCCCATTACTGAAACAGTCAAGCTTTGTTAATAAGGAAGCTTAGTTCTGTCAGGTCCTAAATAGTTGCTCAAGAGTATCTCATTCACTCAGAAATTAGAGGGAACTGCCAGAGCCAGAATAACATAATACAATGAAGCAATGAAATTATTGCCATGGAAACTAGAAGAATTTATTTCTATTGTAATGTAAATTTGGAAAATTTATTTTTTTAATCCCTAATAATAATAATTGACTGCATGGATTTTTTTTTTAAGAGTGCACAGTTGAAGACTGTAGATCAAAGCTCAGAAAAGTTCTTTTTACAGTATTTTACACTATTTAAGATACAGTGATCTAAGATCAACATGCTACCTTCTGTTTCTTTGCCCATTAATTTTTTCCCCTGTCCACTGAATCCATCAGACATACTGCAAGCTGGGCAGTTTTCATAAACTGAGCACTTCTATTTTTAAGCCTCGCATTTCCACTTACCACTCTGCTTCTCTTCTAACTCAAATAGATAACTTACAGAGCTACTGTTTTATTGTTTAGCAAAAAAAAAAAAAAAAGGCATACACACAATTTTAATTATACTGCTAAAGTAGTATTTGCAAGTTTAAAGCTTCTAAGAAAATCACACAAAGAGGCAAATAATAATAGCACAATCCCTCAACCCTCAAGCATTTCTCATATGGTAACATTTATATTGCAACAAAAATCGGCTGTAAATTCACAATACCAATAACTAACATGTAGTCCACTCACAAATCTAATTTCAATGTCTTAAATTGTTTTAAATGAATCTGTCTGGTTTATTAAATCTCATTACAAAATATCTGCACTCAGTCAAATGTCCCAGTCTGCCTTCACATGAGATACAGAATGTGGAACATGCCTATGCATGACTGGTGCATAAAGCATTCATTTACTTTCTAAAAGCAAATTACATACATATGAAAAGGTGGAGCTGGAGTTATTCATTCCTTTCAGAAGATAAGGAAAAGGAAAAATACAGTATCTGCCTATTATTAAAATTTGCATGTAACATTCGAAACATACAAGCAACAGCACAGAAGTTGAAACGGATGGTAACTGTACCTGCAAAAGTTGGTGGGAATGACGACAGCATACCCAACACATGTTCCTCCCAAGCAGTTTCCCAGCTCATGGAAAAGCCCATGAGCCATGGACTCCAGAGGTAAAACGATGAGAAACGCGCTCATGAAGATCCCATTGGTTGGCTAAGAAGAAAACAGGCAGATTTAGGTATTGAATGAAAAATCCTTCCTATCTATTGATTTAATGAATAATTCCCTGTGTCTGATCAAATGTAACTGGGTCTTGAAACATGCAAGTTATTATACCCAATGTATACTTATTTTTCCACGTATTACACTGTGAAGTACTCTAAAGACATGTGAAAGGCCAGTTTTTAGGGTCTGGGTAGAAGGTGGCTGGTAAGCAGGGTTTACTCTTCTGAAAGGAAGGCATCTGAAAACACTAACAATGCAGGAATTAGGCTTAAAAGCCCTGATCATAGCTTAGCTTTACCCATTTAATCAGGAAAAAGAAATGCCACAAAATTATTTATATGCATAAAATAATGGTATCTGTAAATATCTGCAGATCAGACCTGAATCAGTAACATTACAGAATTATTACGTAGATATCATCAGATGATAGCATACTATATTGCATCATTAAAATACAGATTTAACTATTCCCGCTTTTTAATGCCAGGAGTTTTTCAAATATTCTTTGTGGAATACTATGTATCACACAAAACTGCTCTTACATTGGTGTTTTGATCCCAGTGAACACATTACAAAATAAAAACCACACTTGCCCATGAAAACTACAGCTCTCGTAACATCCTGAAGAATGCTACTATATTAGTACTTCATATAATTTTAGTGTAAAAGTTTTCTTCCAACATGGCATGTTGTTCTAAACACTCCATGCACTTTCTTAATCTCCTAAGCCACGTGTAAGTTATTAAGCCTACAGAGTGTTCTGCAATAGCACAACTTGAGATTCTCACAAAGGCAAATAGTTTTCACCAAGCTTTTGGCTTGAGTCTGACTTCTAGGAAAAAAATAATTACATTTAACGGTTGAAATTACTCTTACGCTGGCAAGAAAATTCATAAATACTTGTGAGATAAGGATCCTACAGCGAAACTGTAAGGATCACCTCAGTGATCCATCTTCCTCAGTATCCTGCTTTTAGTTTGCAGGGGTTATTAAATAGGAATGAGAAATATCTTCTATAACGTTATGAAACAACTCAGCTCCATCTGATGGTTCAACTTCCTTTAGTGACCATCTTATACTACAAAGCAGGAATGTGTTGTTAGTAGGGATATTTTACATGTATAGACATCTGTCTAAAGTAAAGATGCCAGCACTTGCTGTCAGCACCTTCTCAGCAGCTTTGACTTAGAAGAAATACATCGCTAACAAATGTAAAAATGTTTAATGATGTTTAGAGAAGCTCCTTAGCAAGATAATAAAGTATTTATTTCAGTGCTGAAAAAAAAAAATAAGATTGGTAGCATTTTAAAATATCCAAACTATAAGAACTTGAAATAGAAAAAAATAGTATCTAGTTAAGTTAGTAATTACTGTAAATCTGAAGATAGGTCCCTCTTTTAAGGTAACAGCTAAGATGCCAGGTGAAGACTGTCAGTGGTTTAGTAAATCCAGAAGATTTGATGACTGGTCCCCTAATGGAGCAGATGGCCATGGATCCATGGGTGAAGCCAGAAAGGGATTTTGTTCTTTCATCTGTTCAATCCATTTCCCTTCTGTTTTCGCCTGCGCTGGCAATCTCAGCCAGCGGTACATCCCTGTACCGTGAGCGCCTCTCGGTCCCAGACAGACCGCTCAAAAGGCAAACAGGAGACAGAGACCATCTCAGCAAACCCACCAAAAACATGGGAAGCCATTTCATCTCTTTAGTCTTTGGAGTTTTTCACCTTTGTCTGTCTTATTCTAAATGAATATTTAGGAAATACACAGTGTGTTCTCATTTTAAACAACGTAGAAAAGTTAAAAAAAATACACTTCTCACCTCTGATGACTGAAATGACAGACAATAAAAAATTGGTGAAATTCATCAGTAATATTACCTTTCCACTCCCTTTAGCTTTTCAAGCAACACTCATTATTAAGTGTAACTGTCAAAACACCAGAAGAATTTAGAGATATTTTACAGCCAAGACATAATTTTATAGTCTTGGACAGGACACCTCCAGTCCCACAAACCACTGTTGGAAGTGTAACCATTCTGGAACTGTATTTAATAATGGAGCATCACTGATATGTGACTGATGGAATAATGAGAAGGAGGAAGAAGAAGAAAAAAAACAACAAAAAAAGAAATGCTAGTTTAAACTGGANTGATGACTGAAATGACAGACAATAAAAAATTGGTGAAATTCATCAGTAATATTACCTTTCCACTCCCTTTAGCTTTTCAAGCAACACTCATTATTAAGTGTAACTGTCAAAACACCAGAAGAATTTAGAGATATTTTACAGCCAAGACATAATTTTATAGTCTTGGACAGGACACCTCCAGTCCCACGGAATAAACCACTGTTGGAAGTGTAACCATTCTGGAACTGTATTTAATAATGGAGCATCACTGATGTGTGACTGATGGAATAACGAGGAGGAAGAAGAAGAAGAAGAAAAAAAAAAAAACAAAAAAAAAAAGAAATGCTAGTTTAAACTGGAAGCCAGTTACAAAGACCTATAGAAAAGCCCTTCTGATTAAAACAGAAATAAATTACTAAACGTATGTCAACTAAGATGATTCACAGAATCATTGAATGGTTGAGGTTGGAAGGGGCCTCTGGACATGGTCTGGTCTAACCCTCTGCTCAAGTGGGGCCACCCAGAGCCCGCTGCCCAGGATTATATGTAACAGACCAACCACTAAGGAGGCTTATAATGGTGTCTTTGCATATTTCCAGTGAAAATTTCTGCTCTGCTTTCCATTATCCAGGCTGAATAATACTTACCTGTGTTTATATATCCATATACACACACAAGTAAATACAAAATAAACAGTTCTGCTTAGCTCCTCTGCAGAAATTCTGCGAAAGCAAAGAAGTACATGCTCCATGATGGAGAAGGCTCGGGAAAAAAGGATAATGTGATAACTAATTTACAAATGTTTGATGGATAGCTTATTCCACATGAAAACAAGGTATGTACATTACAGGTCAAAAGAAGCTTAAAGACAAAATTGGTAAAGTTCCAATGTAGATCAACTAGCAGAGGAAACAGCACAAGATACTGAATGAAAGAATAGTCTCTGGAGAATAATAAATAATCCATTACTCTGACTATTAAAACAGCAGTGGGAAATATATAGAAAATAGTTTGCAGAAAACAGTCATCATGTTCACTGGCAGACGGGTTTAATGTGTTAGGTTTCCCATCCCTGACTCCTGTTCTTACCACAGGAAACCCTGTACTTCAGTCTACGTGCATTTGTCCCAGCAAAAGTGGAAGTGGTTGTCACTTAAAAAATACACTAAATTGCTTTATGATTTTTTTCTTTAATATAAAGATTTGAATTCTGAAATTAATGAGACTTAATGTGACAACAAGCTCAACGCATAAATCAGAGACTAACAATGATGACTTTTTTCTCTTGTTACCTAGGACCCCTTTGTGACCTCGGGCCCCTGGAAGGGGTGGTGACAGCAGCAAGGTGTGATGCCACTGGGGCAGGCAGCCTGACATAGCCTCTGGCAGGGATGGGAGAGCCAGAGCCAGGGAGGGATGAGCACCTACTGCAGAGAGAAGGATGGGCAGCAAAAATAAATAGGACAGTCAGTGAGTTTGAGAAAGAACACTAAGCAGTGAGCAAGGAGGATTTAGGATCTGTTTTAAGAGATGAGGAAACAGAGGGGAGAAAAGGGAATCATAATAATCTCGCAAAAGAAACTGAACAGATGAGTCGGTGAAGAAACAGTGAGGCAAAGATTTGCAAGTCAAATTGGCAAGGAGGGAAAACTGACAGTGAGGAAAATAAAAGGGAGAACAAAAGATGACCAGACAGAGAGGGGAAAAAAAAAAAAAAAAGCAGGAGCAGCAATGGCTATTTGAGAAAATACAGAAAAAGACCAGAGGGTGCAGCAGGGCCTCTGGGGGAAAAAAAAAATATTAAACTGGACAAGCAAAGCTTGAGGAAGACTGGATTAAAAATATAAATCAGAAAGAAAAGCAGGGGGAAATGAAAGACTGCATATGATTTGCATTCAAGTTATTTAAAGTTATTAAAAGTTATTTAATCTGTGATGCTTATGTGCAAGTAAATATAGACGTTATTTAGAAAACCCCTTATTATTCTGAAAATAATATTGGTTTTAGAGAAGTTAGAAAGCCTCACCGTCTTCAATTTTAATGCACTGTAAATTCATCTTTCAAGAAACACCAGGCAATTGCACCACAATGAAGACTACAAAATCACTAACTCTCCCCAAAATGAGAAAATACTCATACATACAAGAAACTGTCCATTTAAGTACAAGTACTCAAGCATATCATGAATACTATTATTTTACTAACCCATAAAATTAACTAAAACCAAGAATAATGTACTGCAAGTACTTCATTGCATTACTTTACCTGCCTCTGACATAGTTCATTTTTCTCTTGATAATATTAAATATACGTCTTCCAGGCATAATAATTCTCTTTGGCCAGTAATTCAGAAGAAGCGCACTGTTCCCTTGGCACAGAGCATTTAACAAAATCTGATTTAAAATTTCTGAGAAAAAGATTCCTACAAACCTTTCCAAGACCTTTGCATGCAATTTCCAAGACTTCCATCTGCAAATTTCTCATCATTTTGTTGGCTTCTGAAAGAAGTAATGGCAGAGTCATTTGCATGACTTCTGCTAGAACTTGTCCTATCCTAATTATGGACAGACATGTGAGTAATTGCTGAAATGCATAAGTTGGAGTTGAAGAATCTATTGATCTGACTGAAATTACTCACACAAACGTAAAGGCAGGTGCAGAACACTTTCCTGCAGGGATTTTGCAAGGAAAATTTCAATCTATTCCCACCAAATCAAGGTGTCTTTCAATTCCAGTTAAAGCAGGGATTATTCTCAGAAGCAGACCATGTCCCAACTGAAACATGCCCCACTGAAAACCTCTTGCTCCATGTGTGAATGGAAACAGGTTTAACATATTCATTTTATACTTCTCGTGCTTCCTGAGCTCATTTTCCAGTTTCAGCCAGATCTGACAATTTGATTCTCCACATTTAAAGCTTGATCTGGTGGAGAGAGATTTTGCTCTCGGGAGCTACAGATCTTTTCAATCGCATACTGAAGCACCAGGAATAGAGACTTTCAGCCCATGGCTTATTACAATGGCTAAACTCCCCATAAAGAAAGGTCTCTGGCCAACAGGATTTCCAGACTCAATAATTGTGCATGAGTCACAAAACTACTGTGCTTGCAACAGTGAGTTAAATGACCCCACTTTAAAGGCCCTTCTACAAAAGGAGATTTGATGTTTTTTCTGGAAATTTTAATCAAATGGGATACTTCTACACACCTATTAGTAGGCAATCCTCTTTAGGTCTTGATCTTTACTACGCTTGAGATTTATATGATGCACAGATGTAACAGTTATTAAAAACATTAAAAGTGCATATATAATGCGCTTGTAACGAAGTTTTCCAGGAAACAGAATCCCTCCCACCACCTCATTTCTGGCCGTAATGTAACACACACACCTAAAGTAGACTTTCTAGGTGCTTGGGCGAATTATTTGTAGCTGACTGTTGGAAAAAACCTTTCCGAGGCTCAGGATTTTAGCCATTATATAGGAGGTCAAATAGCAGGCCATGAAGTGATTTCAAGCCGCCTCTCTTATCAAATGCAGCATCATTAAACAACCTTTCAGTACATCCTCAGAGTTTGGAAAGGCATAAATAAAAAACGCTTTACCTTCCAGGTGACAAGACCTACCTTTCAAATATAATTGGCACTTACTAAAATGACTACATAAATCCCAAACTGAAGTTGCAAAGACTGAAAACTGTTCATCTTACATATACAAAAAATGTCTTAAAACATGTGAGCAAATACATTTTCAGGAACAGGTGACTGAGGAATACCAAGTCTCTCACTAAGAGAACCAATAAAACTATGGTGAAAATTTAATTAAAATTTTTTTTCCATAACATAAGAATGTAAGAGTGGTTGTGTTAGGCTGCACCAAAGGTCCATCTAGAAGAATGTCTGGTCTCCAAAGAGGCTATATGGATACCTAGGAAAGACTGTTAAGGACAGGCCAAGCACACGTTTCCTAAGTACTCCAGCCACTGGTAGCTCAAGGATTTCCAGAGCCAGATGTGGTTTCCATACAGTATGTAACCTCAGTGAATTTGTTTCCAAGAACTCACCCAGCTTCCTCCTGAGCCTCTGCAACTGCTTGGCACACACAGCCATGACGTGCCACGATACACAGCCCCAGAGCCAACTCAGCCCTGTTTGAGGAACTGTTCCCACCTCTCTGGTTCCAACCTGCTTCTTGCCAACCTGATTCTCCTCAACTTCTGCACTGGAACCGATCATTTATTGTCTCTTACTGTTTACCTTCTTCCACATCACACATATTTTGCATGTTCCCCATATTCTAACTTAGGTTTCTCTTTCCCAGACTGAAGCATCTTTGCTTACTCATTCTCTCCAAATAAACTGTTATCATGTCTACACTGAATTTTGTTGCCCTTCTCTGAACCTTTGCTTGTGCTCTCATCTTTAGGATGGCAAGTAAGAATTACAGTTATTCAAAATGGGGAAGCTATGGATTTATACAATGGCATAATGATACCTCCAGCCCTTTCTTCACAATTCCCAATATATAATTTGCTTTTTTGACCACTAAAAACCATTAAGCTGATGTTTTCACGGAAAGGCATCTAACACAGCCCTATGATCTCCTTCTACCACGTAATGATGTCAGCAGCTTTTTTCTGCAGCAAAGTTTTCTTAAAAACAAAACAAACCCAAACAAACCCCTAAAATCCCAACCCACCAAGTATTTAGCAGTAACTATTGCTTTTTAAAGACGAAAAGCAGAGAATGGTCTCCAACAGTCTGATTTGCTTCTTTACGTGTTACAGTACGTAATAAATCACCATAAGGAAAGAACACATTCCCTGGAGAAACTTGCTTGCTGCATTACTCTTGAGCTTGTTAGATTTCCTGAAAAAGCAGACTCAAAAATCCAGCAAAGGATTCTAAAATAGAGTCTCGAGGCCTTGAATTCTCCCTGAAAAGAAGAATAAGTACTTGTTTCCTTAAACTTCTAGAAAACAAATGCCTTGCAAGAAGGTAAATTGTGTGCTCATGTATCACTGCTTTCTTCTAATTCTTTTGAAACCTGACACTATCCAGAAATACACAGAAAAGGCCACAGTTTCCTGCTATCACTACAATAAATGATACATCCATTTATTAAATTATATTCTGGCCAGGTCTGATAAAGTATTTCATTTTCTGACAACAGATGAAATCGGAACAGTGATCTGCAAGGCAAACATCACATCTTCTGAAGAAGGAATTGTTTTAGCTGGAGACAACCGCATTCATAATCCTAATCTGATTACTAGAAACACACAATGAAATAAATATAAATACAGTAAAAGAAATGTAAATGTAATTATCTATTAAAACCAAATTATCATAATAAAAACTTGAATTTCCTGACAAGTGTAGGTATTTGGTCTGATGCCTTTCACTTTTTGCAACTACAATTACTCCTTTTCCCACTGAATACACAAATACACAAGCTATCAGACAGAGGTGATGAGTAACACCTTATCTTATTTGCACACAGGGTGCCAGAAACTGAACTTAGCCAATAATAAATATTGAGATTTTCGACACATTTCCAGTTTGCATCTCGTGAACGGTTCTGCAGCACAACAGCACTTCTTCAGAGCTAGAGAGGACTGAAAATTATCAGACATGTAACAGCTGCAGTCACTTTGAGGCAGTGGAAAGAGACAGAAAAATTACAGAAAATTATCAATCGATGTGAAGAGAAAAACAGTAACAAGATGGGTGTGAAGCCAGTCCCCCTTACTTAAGGACACAGCTCACAAGAATGAAGCAGTGCTCCTGCAGGAAGCACCCATGTGCCTTAAGCAGATGGATGGAGAGAGTGAGTCCTCCTCCTGAAGATTCTGTCTAAGGCTGGTGGTTTTAACTCCCTGCAGACAGGCTCTGGGTGCCACCAAAAGAAATTGCCTTTCTCCAGTGGCTCTCTAGGCAACTTACCCACTAGATCCATTCTGAGAGCATTGTTAGGAGCAACTAGGTGGAGTGATTCCACCCAAGTAATTTTAAAACTAGGTATTATTAACTAACACATCTCAGGGTGTTAAAGGAGGGGGGCGAGGACAGAGAAATGAATAAGACTATCCAATAGAGGTGGTAAAAAATTGCTTATCATGGAAAAAGTCATCTAGCATATAAAAATTAAAGACTAGCATGTTGATAAAGTCATACATTTCTCATAAGAGAAAGTATGGAAGTTAGCAATATTAGTATGCTGATATTCCATCTTCATTGTTTCTGCCTCCAAAACCACTTTCTCATTGCTTTTGGTGCATCAGCACCTTCACTTTCTGTAACTACATTTTGAAGATTTTTCTCACCTACTTCTTTTGGGGTCTATTTCCTCCTTTTGTTCTTTCTGCAAGCCCACACACTACAGCTATGCATGCTGATACTTTTCCAAAGAAAGAGCAAAACTACTCAGTCTTCCTCCCACACTCGTCTGTTAACCTCTAATGCTCTTTGTGCAAAAAAACCAAAACAAAAACCCAAACCAAAAAACCATAAACCCAAAGCCATACCAAACAAAAAAACAACACACAAAACCTCATAAAATAATTGTAAATCTTCTTTTCCACCAAGTTCCACCATCTTTCATCCACAAGGTTATTTAATCTAAGAAAATCTGCAGGAATGGGAAGCAGATTGCTTTGGAAATACTATGGAGACATTTCTTAAACTGGATCTGCCATAAATAATATATAATTTTTATATGTTATTATTTTATACAGACATGTAATTCACAAAAGAGATGCATGGGTGCAAAATTGATTGCTGTCAGTTTTTAGATAAGCTTAAAGAAGAAAACAGACTGTAAACTCCCTTTTCACTCTACTGCAACTGTGACAGCACACAATGTACTTTACCTTGGGCACCGAATAAACATTTTGAGAGAAGCATTACGTTTTCTGCTAAATAAAAGACAATGTCCTTAATTCAGAAATGGAAGTAAAAGTCAAAAAACATTGTGTGGTTTTAAGAACTGGTCTTTCAGAGGACATACCCTGCGGTACACTAACTAGATTTGAAAATAAGACACTTAGAGCACATGCCAACAATTTACCTGACCTCTGGTAAATTTATCAGCTGACCTCTAACTGCACATTAATGCCTAAATGCAAAGCAAATTTATTGAAAATTACATTCTTAAAACGTGAATTTGCCTTGATTCAATCAAAATTGTCCATAAGAAAAGCCCTCAATATAGTGAGCATTACTAGGGTTCAACACAGTGATTTACTTTGAAGACAAGTTTTACGGCACAATGAATTCAAACGTGAAATAATTTTTAAAGTTGGTAAACTAAAATATTTTGCACACTTCTTTTGCCTCAGAAGCATTAATTTTTCCCATCCTGCCCACAGAAAGAAGCTGGTATGTTCCGGTTGCCTTAACAGGCCACAGGCAAGGTAGAACAAAGTGCTACATTTGACCAGCATGCCGGTGAAATGAAGGGTTTCAACTCCGAATTGCGGAGTCACAGCACACCATCAGATGTTGCAGGACTTTTAAGGAGCCAACAAGTCTCAGGAGCGTTCTCAAAGAGGGAGATTAAGATAAAGAGATTATTATTTACCTGCCAAGAAACGGCTCCCAAAACAGCAGTCGCGACAAGGCTGAAAAATACTAGCTGTTCCGAAATTAAACAGAAGTGACGCATTCCTTTAGATGCCATAACTCTGTCAAGGCTGTTGTTTTCTGCCCGGTGGGTGTAGTATACCTTGTGGCAGTCATTTAGTTTTGTGTGAAATCCCCACAGGGTTATAAAAAAAATCACATGACAGATCATCCAGAAAATTCCAAAAATAGAAAAACCAGGTATCACAAAATACCAGAGATCCAAATCTCGTAGTTTAAAGGCTGCAAGAATGAAAAAGATGAGTTCAATGACTCCAACTGAGATGACAGAAAGCCTTCTGCAAATTTTACCACGGTACAAGTAGGGCTTCCATCGTTCAGTAACTGAGAGTCCACTGAAGTAAACGTCGAGAAGGGGATCTGAAATCAGGCAGCTGAAGAAACATGCCAAGGCAAATGGGTTTGTGGGGATTTGCAGTGATGGAAAAAAGAGTAAGGATGCAATGGCTCCAAAAATGGCCAAATTTGGAATTGCCAAAAAAGACTTCATACGTAAGTCAATAATCAACATGGCCAAAGCTATGACCAACAGAATAATACTCATAGATTTTTCTACCAACATAGTTGTGCTGGCAATTGCAAATCCAACTAGCTCCAAAAATTCGACTGTTGTCAGCAGAGTCGGTCGATGATGGACGCAGCCACAAATCCTCTCAACCAAAGCACATAATATCCTTAAAACAATGGCGGAGAGGAGCAAATACTTAGTGGCTTCTTCTTTAACGTCCGTTTTGAAGGCAGAATTATTAAGAAAGCAGAGAAGGCCAAGCAAAAAACCAAACCAAAGATTGGAGAGACTCAAACTTGCTGTTTCCATTGAAAAATAGTAGTACAGTATGCTGGCAATTCCAAGAACAAAGAGCCCCAGAATAAATATTACCAAAATCAGTGCATCCGCAGTTTTTTCCCACCTGACATAAAGGCCCATGCAAATGGCAACCAGTAAGTTGATTCTGGCAAGATAGCCAAGGTATCTGACGGATGAGTGCATGTTCACTTCTCTGTTTGCTTCTTCCAGCCTTGTCATTGCTGCATAGAGACAATGACTAACACAGTAACGCAGTGACCTACACATGTAAACTGCAGTTAGGGGGTTCTACCCACTTGACTGAAAGTAAATACTTGGGTTTCATCCAACAAGCACAATGCAATCGCCGCCTTCGCTAGTATCATTTCAGTAACAGTGGTCCAGAATTACCCAAGTCCTGGAAGAAGAATTAAAAAAAAGCTTTAGTGGCAAATAATTCCTTTTAATCGTATGTAGCATAAATGTGACATGTCCTTTCTCACCAAGGAGTTTTAACACTTAAATTAAAAAACACATTGTAAAGACCAAGTAAGTGTAGAAAAAGACCAAGTAAGTCAAAGGTCATTATTAAAACCAATATAACAAGGGTTCTGCATAAATCTTATTTCATAATTTAAATGAGAGGAGAAGGTAAATCAAACCTGGCCTGTGCAGTTTTTCCATAAAATCCATCCACTGGGTATATATATTAGATATCTATGGGTATCCAAAATATTGCTGTGATATCCATCACCTTCCAAAATAGTTTAGTATTGTTTTAAAACCTTGTTTTACTTCACCATGACGTTTGGCAAGTTCTCACTTTTTACTAAACCTTTTCAGTTTGCTTTGCAAACTTCTTTTAGTTGTTGAACAGCTACAGGATTTGCAAAAAGAACATCATAATCAATTAACGAGCTTAACCCACAGTAGCTAATGAAAAAAAAGATATTATAAATCATCTTCAATTCACAGAAAAATTGTGGATGCACAGATGAATCGACTGCTCTGGTAACATTTTCAGCTACTTTTCTTAATGAAAAATCAAAGTCTTCATTTTCAACCCTCCAAGCCACTTTCTTCCCCCCTAAAAAAACCCAAGCAAAATGATGAGGATAAATACTATATTTAGAACAAAAGCAGCTCCTGCTGAAATTAATTTAACCAGCATGCTTTTCCTTTTAGTATAGTATAGGAGCAGACAGCCGTATATTTAGGGGAATTTTGCAAGAAAACGGAACTAGGCAGATTTCACTGGAGATCATTAATATTGTACAGGATAAGCCTGTGTCCTCGTTGCAGCTGGGATAGAGTTAATTTTCTTACTAGCAGCTGGTATGCTGCTGTGTTTTGGATTTAGGATGCGAATCATGTTGATAACACACTAATATTTTAATTGTTGCTAAGCTGTCAAGGACTTTTCAGCTTCTCATACTGGCCTGCTAACTAGAAGGGGGGCAGCCAAGAAGCTGGAAGGGGACACAGCCGGGACAGCTGGCTCCAACTGACCAATGGGATATTCCATACCATATGGTGTCAAGCTCTGTATATTAACTTGGAGAAAGAAGAAGGAAGGGGGGGATGTTAGGAGTGATGGCGTTTGTCTTCTCACATAACCGTGATGTGTTTCCTGGAGATGGTTGAACACCGGCCTGCCCATGGGAAGCAGTGAGTTAATTCCCTGCTCTACTTTGCTTGTGTGCACGGCTTTTGCTCTACCCATTAAACTGTCTTGATCTCAACCCACAAGTTTTCTCACTTTTACCTGTTTGATTTTCTTCCCCATCCCACTGGGGGGACTGAGCAAGCAGCTGCCTAGGAACTTAGCTGCAAGCCGGGGTTAAACCAGGACAGCTTCTTCCTGGTCTGAACTCAAGTCTTGAAACAGGAGGACCATGATAATTCTACTGGCGTTTAATATTGCAGAGTTTACAAATAAGCAATACTACTAATTGCTATCATCAGGAAAAAAAAATATTGAGGAAAATCTATTTTCATGAAAACCTCCATTTCACTGTATATGTGTAATTTTCTACTTGTCACAAAGTTGTCAGAGGCACAGTGCATAGCTATCTAGATAAAAGCAAAAAAGGTTTATAATTTGAAGTCACAACCCTGCTCTGGCTGTAAAACGTGTTGTAAGTGACAAATTGATAAGAATTACTCAACGAACATGCTTTCTGTGAAACTACATGTAAAGAGAACCACAGGTACTTCTGATTTTTGATCCTTTTTGTACCTAGAAACTCTAAACTAGAAATCACTGAAGGAATAAAACAAAGCCTATACCTCACGAGAAAATAAGGCAGAAAACAACAGATGGATCACAAGAAAGTACAGAAACACGAAAACCAGCATCCGTATTTTTTCGTCAATTTTCGTCAATTACAAAATGCCCCCAAAGTTGTCCAAATTCCCTTGCTGAAAACTTAACTGAAATCCTGTGTGTGGCATTTACATTTGTTTTTAAAGTTATTAAAGTTTATCTAAGGGTATGATTATAGAGGTTATGGGCGGAGTCCCCAGCGTGTAAGAAGGCTCACAAGTAACCTCTAGCATTTTTAAAGTAATTGCCCACCTTACAGAAACTTCTGAAGAGTTACTGCTATGACAGGGCAACCAATGTGTCAAGAACACTCAGAGCTAGGTTATAGCTGACAGCTTTTATTTATAATGCTGGGGTAAGTAAGAAAGGACACTTTGACTGAAACTCAAAATTTAGACTTTTTTCTCTCTTGATTTTCAAATTCTCATTTTTTTAAACCTGTGAACAACAGAGAAAAAGTGAATTGACGGATTTGCTCACAGGCTTTGCTGTCTTGAAGACTGACACTCAGTGTAAAGCCAGTTTAACTACTTCATGTAGAGACCAACTAGAGCTAAGAAATCCTATTGTTTAAATTACTTAAGTTTGGTAACACGTGCTTTCAAATTATTTTAAATACCTAAAAACATTACAGATATTAGTTGGAAGAACTATGACTTAAAAAACTGTTTGATTGAAATAGAATATATACCATATACTTAAAGCAAATGGTTATTGCACAATTGTTGCAAGATAAAGTTCTTTGGATTTCAACCGTGCGTTTTCATAGTACTCATTATTATTAATGTTTTATACATCTAAACTTAATTCTGAATTGCCTGGATGCTTAAGATTTTGTAATATTTCTCCCCTTACTTAGTAACATGCTTACTGTTCCTCTCAATGTTTCCTTTGTTTCTACTTCATAGAGATAACACAGCCCAAAGCTAGCTATCATATTCCAGGTTACAATATATCAGGTATCATAGCACTGTCCACAGGCTCACTGCTTCTTGTACTACAATTAACATTCACTTCATGGACAACTTGAGCTGAAGCACATCTGCCATCCCATCCTGTTATCCTGATTCCAGAGCCTTCCTGGATCCCCTCCAAGTCGAGGGGCTACTACTGTACCTATTCCCTTGGACAACAGCCTGACAGAGGCTGGCAGGCTGGCTCACACGCAAAGGACGGAAGCTCCTGCCTAAAGCCTGGCTCAAAATTTTGCTATGGTTGCTAAATCATTGTCTGGTGGGATCATCACACCAGCAAACTCCTTTGGCAGGCAGCAAACTACTCTGGACTGGTTCACCTCACGCCAAGCGGAGTTTTGCTGCCATCACGTCATGAGAAACATGAAGGAGAAGCTCTTTTGTTGCTGCCTCACCTGCGGAGCCAGGTGGAACTCTCCTGTTCCTGGAGGAAAGACACAGACTCTGCTCCAGCACCAAATATTTGCAAAATGACACAGTCCGGTCCGTGAACACAACCTCCCCTTCCTGATCTTTTAGCCAGTTAGTAAAAAGGTGCATGACTAAACCCCACTATTAACTATTTTTCTAACCCAAACACACAGTTAGCTTTTTGGGGAAAAGAGGAGACGGTGCATTTTCATGATTATTGTATCCCCTCGTGCAGCTGTTACCAAACAGATGTAACACAGAAATTCTGACAATTTGCATGAGAAATTTCAGTATCTGATTTATTCTTTAAGACAAAACCATTTGTTACTCGCTTCTGTTAAGACTTTCACTGTCCAAAGCCTCTTCTACGCCAGGGAGGTGGAGGGTGCTGCATTTGTTTGTTTTTTAAAGGAATGGCCTTAATGTTTTGGGTTGCAACATCCGAGTTGCATTTCCGAGCAAATCATATTCAGACCCCAACTGAAGAGAACACACACCCACTTCTAAATATCCATCAACTTCTGCAAACGCGCCTTATAATCAAAACCTGGAGTCTAAGTGGAGATTTAAAGACTGAAGTACCCAAGAGCTTTCCCATACCTAAAGGAACAGCATTCCCCAAGCCGTTTTTACCCTAATTTGTCTAAGAAAGTAGAAAAAAAGAACCAAAAGATGGTTCAGGAGTTTGACTGCTGCTGATTTAATGCCTAGGTGAGGCCTACCAAAAGTACTAGACCCTCTTTTCCTCCAGTTTTACTGTTCCAGGTTAGTGCATTATTTTTATTATTTTTTTTTTATAAAAAAGGCAACTCTTTGAGACTTGGGTTTTAAACAAAAAGCCTTATTTTGCTAACGTATTAATACAGCAGGCTCAGCCCTCGGGTGAGGGGCTCTGTGAGTCCACAGCCGTCCAGCCCCAGCCCCAGTGACCGCTGGCAGACCCGGAGGGCAGCGGCCGAAGCCCCAGCTGCCGGGACGGGCAAGTTTAACGCCGGCGTCCGGCTCCACGACGGGCGGTGGGGGGGGGGCTTCACGCCCCGGGTG
>VXBJ01006692.1:2557637-2576470 GCA_013400055.1 Nycticryphes semicollaris
CCCGCACAGCAGGCGGCCCCGGGCCTGCCCGGGGAGGCCGCGTCCCCCCGGGGCTGTCTGCCAGGCCCGGTTCCCCTCGTCCCAACAAGCCCGGCCCAAGCACTCCGGGGCGGCTGCCGTGCCCCCCGCCCGCGGGAGGCGGCCCGTCCGCGTCCCCGTCACGCACTCACCTCAACAGGCGTCCCGGGAACTTCCCACCCCCCGCGCAGCGCCGCCGCCATGTTGAGGCCGAGCCAGGCGTCCCGCCTACGGGCCGCGCCGAGGCTCAAACGCCGTCGCAGCCGCTGCCGGAGCCCAGTTTACCGCCGCGGCCAGGCCGGGCCGCGGGTGGGACGGGTGGCCGCGTAGGTAGGATTGTACCAGTATTCCCATCGGCAGCCGCCATCCCCACAGCTGGCTCACTCTCCGGGAATTGAGCAGCAGCCAGGCGACAAGCGAAGCACTGGCCAGCAGGTCAGGGGAGGTGAATCTGCCCGAGACCCTACCTGGAGCACTGTGTCCAGCTCTGGGGTCCCCAACATCAGAAGGACACGCATCTGTTGGAGCAGGTCCAGAGGAGGGCCACAAAGATGATCAGAAGGCTGGAGCACCTCTCCTATGAAGACAGGCCAAGACTTAAGATTGCTCAGCCTGGAGAAGAGAAGACTCCAGGGAGACCTTATAGTGACTGTCCGTGGGGGCCTACAGGAAAGATGGGGACAGACATTTTAGCAGGGCCTGTTGCAACAGGACAAGGGGTAATGGCTTTAAACTACAAGAGGGAAGATTTAGACTACACATAAGGAAGAAATTTTTTTTTTTATTATGAGGGCGGCAAAACACTGGAACAGGTACCTGTGAGAGGTGGTAGATGCCCCATCTCTGGACATACTCAGGGTTGGGTTGGATGGGCCTCTGAGCAACCTGATCTAGTTGAAGATGTCCTGGATCGTTGCTGGGTGGGGCTGGTCTAGATGTCCTTTAAAGGTCCCTTCCAACCCATACTACTCTGTGAAAGGGCATTCTCCCCCCCCCCCCCCCCCAAATACAAGGTCAATAGGCTGGAAGAATAAATTAAAAGTAATAAAAAAACCAAAACCAACAAACCAACCAAACAAAACTCCTCCAAACTTATAAGTATTGTCAACTGCTGCTTAGGACATAGAAGAGGGAAAGCTGTATTTGAGGCAGGAGTGATGCTTCTCCAGCCTTTCCCCATCATTTGCGAGCAGGAACCTTCTAAGGGAGAGGACTCTGGTCCCGGACTGACTCCTGCTTCCCAAACAAAAGCTGTCACCACCCTGGAATTCTGCAGAATGCAGGCTTCCATCACCATCAGTGTTTTCCAACATTTGGTGTTGGAAATGTAGGCTTTGAACCTTGCAGGCAGGTGGGCAAGAACGACAAGTTTCTGCATAGCTTAGACAGGCAAAACAAGAGTAGTTCAAGTTTGGACTAAGTTTCGACAGCTGCTGCACAGGGGCTCTTTGAACTTTTCTAAGAGGGCTGGGCTGCTGTGGGTTTATGTCCTTTGTCCCTCTAATCCCTTCATCCCCTTAGTCATGAAGCACCAGTGCTGACTGGCAGCAGCTGGATACTGAAAAACTTAAACTTTGTCTGTCTAAATGGCTGAGTCAGGAAAGACAACTGATTCACAAAAACCTCCAACGTCTCAAAAATTCTACCCCTCTCCAATTTCTAAATGAAACCATCCAACTTGCCTAAAAGTTACTTTAAGAAAAAAAACAAAAAACAAACAAACAAACAACAATAAAAACCCACCCCAAAACAAAAAACCAAAACCAAGCTAAGAGGTTTTCCTTTAACAAGCAGAACAGCAGAAATCTCAGTTGCTTAGTAAATGCCGCTGGCTTCAGATGCTTTACCAGCATCATGGACAACACGTGGTTGGTACTCTATCTGTCCAACTGTGATTGAAGAATCCTCTTCAAGCAACTATTTGTGGAACTTCTCGAAGAGTATCTTCTTTAAAAAGTAAAACCCAACTAAGCTTCTGTGCAAGTCTGTGAAATGCATCCCTTCTAAAAAAAAAATAAATAAAAATCTTGCTGTTCTACAGGTACAAAACAATGAATTGAAGAAAGTTGAGGAAATGAGAAAAAAGGAGCAGAAAACCTGAATATATACATATCCCAAATGCAAGGAATCAAGGATATGCTGCTGATTCATGCAGGTATGATTACAATGACTTAGAATGATCACGCTTTTAAAAGGCAAGTCAGCAAGTCTCCCTGAAGCAGAAAAGCACAGAAAGATTCTGCAGGAAGCAATACTGAGAACAGCTGTGAAATCGCATTTTTTGATCTTCACTCTCAAGTACGAGACCAGAATATACCAGCTGGCTCTGCTGTGCTAGGGACACACTTCAGTTCTGCTGAAATCTAATTTGCTTACAATCTGGATCTGAGTAGGAGCCCTGCATTTTCAGTTTCTGGGGTTTCTTTTCCCATTGCCATCCTTTTCCAACACCTCCAGTACTCAAAATCACTGTGTAGAAAAGCACGGCAATGACCTCAAAGGGCCAATGCACAATGGGTGCTGAAAAGATATTTCAGGGAGATAGAGGACAAATTAAGAACGTCTGGAGAGAGATGAGAAGAACTGCATTAGAAAGCGGTTGCATCCTAATTGGGCAGGCAAAGAAACATCAAACAGGATCCACTGGAGGAACTCCAAAAACCCTTCTGTAACGCCAAGACCACAGCTGAGATGTAGAAGCTGAAATTGAAGTACCAAATTTTAATCTTGACTCTAATACGGTTGTTTATAAACCAAACCTGAATATTTTCTTGACAATAACAAAAGTAACTAACTATGCATATAGAATGCACAGGAAGAAAAAAAGGACATCTCCACCACAAAGAAACAATTATGAAAGAGCTATTAATTTTTTTAATAAATGTGCTTTGTTCACAAAAAGTAGTGACATAAAGACAACAGAAATGCAAATACACTTTTTTTTTTTTTCCTTTTCCTCTCCAGCACTTTAAGAACGAGAGGTCTCTTGCACAGTCATAATTTTCAAATATTTCATAATCTAGAAACATTCTTCTTGCACCAAAGCCAAATACCCAACAACTCCTGATACCACTGGTTATTGTTCAGGGAGGTGTAAGTATTTATGTAAATCCCACTTTCCTCCTTCACCAGAATCTACAGAATCTACTGTCCCTTTAAAAAAAAAAAAAAAAATTAAAAAGAACACTTCAGGTATTTAGAATAAGCAGCAACAAAACCAAGCTGTTATGAATCCTGGGTCCCTAAACCACAAATACAATTGTGTCATCAACCTGCCAAAAAGGCTTACATTTTAAATGTTAATATTTTAAACTACTGGGGAGGGGGGGAGGGTGGATGGGATAAACCAGTTTTTGTTAACCAGTACCAACCTATATGGGAGCTGGCATATAACTTTCAAAAGGAGTCGCAGTTAAAGTGAGATTAAGTTTCCATAAACAGCTGAATTTATAGCACCGATATTTTAGCTTTAATACGAGCACTGCTGGAGCCAGTGGTTAACTGGGAAGAAGAAAGACTTTGACTGACAAGTATTTTAGTGAAAGTGAAATGGTAAAGCATTAGATGCAGATACTGACCAGTAGCTGATTTTTGAAGCCATTGTTTATTTCATTAGATGAGTATTTTCAGTAAAAAAAAAAAAAAAAAGTCAACAATGATACTTGTATGTCTAAACTTAATTTTTTATTCAAATATCATTGTTTGGACTATCATTCAGATTTGAATTAATTATTATGGGATGTTTTAAGAAGAGAAGCACAAAAAGCCTAAGTTAGAGAATAAAGCATTGCAGCCCAGAACACGTTTAGAGTGTAAGCTGGACCAACGCGGGGTGATTCTGTGTAGGAAACAGTCAAAACAGGTAGGTCAAACTGCGACGCTTTCAAGTGCAAAACTTCAGTGGAAGGAGGAAGTTTGATTTTTGTAGCGACCGCTCTAAAATCCAGAGTACAACTTCAGTTTATCTGCTTGACTTCTGCATTATAAATACAAGACGGTAGGTTAACGTGGTGTAAGGTCTATTTCATCACAACCATTTGTGAAACTAGCATTTGCTACCATTTTGCTGAAGTCAGTCTTAAAACCATGACGTGGCATCTAGTTCAAATCATTTATTATTAGGCACTTACGTATAGGTTTCACAGCCTAACATTCAAATCTGAAAATTCTGGCCATTATATTTAACTGGGGGGGAATCTCAGCTAAACTGACACCGAATCCTCTATTTTTACCACTGAGCAGAATTGTTCCTTCCTGCAAAAACTCACAAATTTATTACACTAGAGGTTAAAAAGCTAATAGATGTAAATCCAGCTCCTAATAGTGCAGGTCAGTTTTCAGACAGCTGTGGAGTTTTCATTTACCTAAACAGAAAATTTGGGGGTCCAAATCCGCAAACAAACTGTGTGTGTTAACTTCACGTGTGTGGTCTGAATACACAACTTTGTGCAAATACGTGTAGCCTTGAAAAGCTTGTAAAATTATGTTCCTTTGCAGAAAATTGGTCAGTAGATACCGTGTGACTTGGGAGGTCTACAAATAAGGGCAATTAAAGAAAAAAAAGTTGTTTGTTTTTAAAATGCATAAATAATTTACTTTAAAACATGACAAACCCCACCCTGTCCCCAAAAAGCATAGTTTGAGAAGAATACAGAACACCGTCACTGGGGAAATACTGATACATGTTAGTGCTTGTACGCTCATAACATTGCAAAACCACGTTCCAGCTTTGAAATGAAACGTAATTGTCTAGACGTACCATACTCCTCTGGGCAGGGGGGAGACACAGGGACAGGGAGGGGGACTAACCTCTTCAGAGCTCTCATGTCTAACTACTATTTACGCAATGAAATTACGCCGTATGTAGAAATATGGATTAATCTATTCCAGTGCTGTGGTGCTGTCGCAATGTGGGGGTGTCTCAAGAGGGCTGCAATAAACGTAAAATCAAATGTGCAAGCATTCTAATTTCTCCAGCCCAGGTTTAACCAGAGTGAAACAAATTTTGGAAAAAAAGATTTGTTCCATAATTAAGAAGGGACATGTGTAACTAAGTGTCTTAACCTATCTGCACATTTAATTAAAGTGCAAATTATTTCTTCCTACATATACTTCTCAGAAGCCCACCAACTCCAGTGCCTTAAGCTCAACCACACTGAGTTAAAATATTGAAACAACATTTAGCAAATTAAATAGAATTCACACTTCACAGCACTAAAGAAAAGAATGGTACCTTTCTGGAAAAAAAAAAATTAGTGATACAAATCTAAAGAAAGTAACAGCAATTTATGCTATGACATGAGTCATTTGCATAAAACTCGTATTTTTTTTTCACTTTCATACAAGAATAAATTTTAAAATTCAAAAGTAGAAAAAAATAGCAAACTCTGTAAACCTTTGCATTTTCTTTATGCAAACCATTTTTGTGTGTCGAGCCCGTGTTAGTAGAGCAACATTAGTTAAGCGAGAGGTTTGACTGAAAGGGCGTTTCAACGACTACATTAACTTAGAAGCAATATAGGATCTTCTAGCTCATAGAAAGGAATTGAACTAGACTGGCTTTCCCCAGAGTCTGAGTCATAAGGAGCATCAGGTAACTCCATAAAACCATACGCCAGCTGTTCATCTTCCGTGTCTGACCGGACATAGCAGGAAGTGTTGGAATACTCCTCGTCCTCTATACTGTTGAAATCCTGTGGGATATATAACATTCCTGGGTAGTTCCTGCTAACTAAGTCACTTGTTGTTTGCAGGGAAGTTTTCCTAAACGCCATCAGGTGCATGTGAGAGAACTTGGAATACTTGAAGCGTTTAAAACCCAGGGACTCTATGGCAATTTTCCAGCTTTTCATCATCATAGCCCGGCGATTCTGATGAGATGAATCCGGAGTTATTACGAGCAATAAGCCATTTAGTACGAGAAGTTCGTGTGCCTTCTTGCAGCATATCCATCGCTGATAAGGGGATGGAAAGTAAGAAAGGAGGAGTGAGAAAACGACGACGTGGAACAGTTCTCCAGGGAGAGAATCAATGGGATTTTTCAGTTGCTTAAGAAAGGCATCTATAGCATCTTGTGCCAGTTGAAGAGGTTGCTGAATTTGAAGATTTAAGAAGTCACATTTGTATACGCTCTGGTGGAATAAGAGAAATAGAAAACCAAGCAAACACCAAGGTTAGTCTAAAGAGCAAATACAATCCAAACCCACTGAAAATCAGTAACTACCCCTCCATTACCACTCAAACCTACTGAACATTCATTTGCTATCAAATCAAACACCCTAAGGTAACAACACATATTGCCAGTGTTCACAACTGCAAAAAGAAATTTTGATGTGCAGCAATTTACTAGACACTTGACAGCAGAGGACTGTTAATTAAAAAAAAAACAAAACCCAAAAGATAAATTTATCCCAAATAGAACAAAGTATCATTCAACTATCTCACAAATGATTTAAGAAGAACTCAGATAAGCCTATGTAGCTTTTGTTTCTCCAGATGCTGGAAGCCTTTTATAGGTTTTTATAAACCAGAAATCAGTAATTTGCAAGCAAATTTGATACCTCAGTATTTCCACCGGTTCTTTGAAAAGAATCCAAGAAACTTAGTTGTTTGGTCACTGGGAAAAAAGTGTAATTCTTTATTGGTACAGAAACAAAGAAGCTCCAACAGGGCAAGATAGACTGGAAAGTTGGAGTACTCCAGCTGCTCTGCAGCAGTGATTCAGGTCCATGTTTTAACCTTGCTGTAAGTGCAAAGTGGGGCAGTACGTATTTGGGCACTTGTCAAAGTAAGGTAAGGGCTGTAAATTCATTTGCTGATGGATTGTGCACTCAGGCTGTCACAGCTGGGAAGTGGCACCACAATACAACATATAGAATAGTAAGTTCTTAACCTTAATCACACAGCATTCAAAAATTAAAAGTATTATACTATTTACTACATTTAAGTTTTGACACTTTGTATTAATGAAAACCTGGGGCTAATTTCTTTCATAAAAAAGGTATTAAGATGTAAGGTTTTGACACAACAACAACAAAAATTGCTATTAATGCCTAAAGAACACACAGTGAACAAGAGACATTCTAAACAGGTAAGTGAACATGGAAGCAGATGCAAGATATTCTATGAAGCACATATGAAAGGTGGAGTTAGATCTGTTGCTTTTTCATACCACAACAATATTTACAGTGTTTCATAAAACAATATTCAAAAAAAAAAGAGATCACTAGAACACTATTTTAAAGGTGTTCATAAAGCAACTGATATGCAAAAATCACATTCTCCTCTGAGAGTATGCAGTAAATAAATAATCAATGTTCAAAAAAATCTGTGATTTATTTTTCAGTAGCTTTAATCTTGGCCTCTAATATGCAAAAAAAAAAAAAAAATCAGGGAAGGGATTTGCATTATGTGGCTATAATCAAGAAATTTTAATTGCAACCATTATACCTGCAGGGCTATATTCTGCTTCCTTGTAATATTTAGAACAGGAAATTAACAGCAGTAATTTTATGATACCCTCTAATAAGTTTTAAAAGAAATAACTGCTTTGAAGAATAATTATTCAGAGTAACATGCTAACTTTACTTAGAAGCAAGACTCTATAATGTCAGAGGTTATACATACACAGCTGAAAGAACAATTTAGACTGCACATAGTTCTTAGTAGTGGAAAAGTACTCATAAAACAGCTATGTAGAAATAACTTTTTTTTTTTTTTAATGTAGACAAATTAAACTCCTCTAAGAAAATAACCATGGCTAATTGTGCTCTGGAATATCTGTGTTAAAAGCACAATGATTTGAAGGGTGGGCCAGCAACAACACAGGACCAAGAAGAAACCTGTTCTGCTTATTCCCGTCTCAGTTTCCCTCCTCCTGTTTCCATAGAATCGTTTGGGTTGGGAGGGACCTTTAAGGGTCATCTAGTCCAAACCCACTGCATTGAACAGGGAGATCATCAACTAGATCAGGTTCCTTAGAGCCCCATCCAACCTCATCTTGAATGTTTCCAGGGATGGAGTATCTGCCAACTCTCTGAGCCACTTGCTCCAGTGTTTTATCACCCTCATTTTAAAAAATTACTTCCTTTTATCTTCCCTCTTTGAGTTTAAAGCCCCTAACATACCAAAGTATAAAAAAAAAAATGGATGTAAGAGAAGCTGGTGGGCCCGAGACAGGCCTTACAGCAATGACAATGGTCTGTACAGCAGCACTCCAGGGAGTTCCTGTCATCAATCTATAGTACTGTGTCAGATAACAAGAAATTATCCTATCGTTCCCATGTACTGTGAGAGAGCCTGAAGAACTGGTTAGTACACAGAAATTGCAGGTACCTGACTACTCCCTCTGCTGTTGTCTGGCCTGGATTAATCACATTCCTCCATTACATCCACTGAAGTAACCCTTCTTTCTGGGACTCTTAAAGAAATGGTTTTGGTCACCGTGCATTTAAATCGATTTTCATGAGAACAAAAGTAATTTTTTAATGAAAACTAGATAGCAAAATATCAACTATACCCAAAACTTAATTGTTAGATTCAGCTCATGTAACTTCAGGTGCCCAGGCTCCCATTATAGTCACTGGAGGGTTAGTCAATACAGCTTATGAGGTCAAAACACAGTTCACCTCACAGCAGACCTTTAGGTTCCACTCCCTATTGTTTAACAGATCTCCACTGACTGTAACTGGAACATAGATCCTCAGATGTAGACACCCATGGTCTATGTATCCGAGTGGGAAATTTACATGCCATGTATTAGTATCTTAGATGCCACAGGCAGCCACTTCAGTGGCATGTGTCTCCTTTAGATCCTATGTCGTGCCCAACAGCCCTACGCAGATGTCCTACAGCCTCTGAAGTGGTGGAAGGCAATCATATTTGGGTAAACAATGCCCATTCTTCAAATTAAGCAAGATGGAGTCCACTCAAAGTTTCTTTGTGGTTTAGACGCAACCAACACTGAATTGTTTTTAAAAAGCAATTTATCCGACTCAGATTTTTTTCAAGAATTTTTTTCAACATCTCTGAGCATACATACAAAAATATAAATTAGGTGTCAGCAGACTGAACCTGGTGACCACAACAAAATACCATGCATTTAGAATGTAAACCACACTGCAGCAAATAACAGCATGACTTTCAAGTCAACTGTATTACTGTATCCATACACTTCTCGCCTCTCCAGTTCTACGGAGGCCACTGATTTTAAAAGAGTCTGATTTTAACCTGTAAGTGGTCAAGATGAGTATGGTCAAGGGTTTTTCTGTTGTCTGTCACAAATGCATTCCTTTCTGTAACATTGTTGATAAATGCTATTAGGACTGACAAAAGTTGGGTCAAGAGCAAAAGACAGGAAGAACATATGATTACAGCACAATTAATACATTTGAGGACCTTACTGCCTAGAGAAGACCAAGCAAGTTACCCCAAAAGTGGCGATGAATTTATCCTCAGCACTGCACAAATTCAGTAATATTTCTAGCAAGATACTGAAAGTCCCCTTACAGTATTTAGTTCCCTTACAAGTGTTTAGTAAGGCTTCTGATTACTAAAACTCCCCAAGTACAGTCACCAATCATTTCCTTCTGTCAGTGAATGCAGCTTCCGAGAGGTTCATGCCTAAGCATAAGCATACTTAATTTTTATTTATGACTTTTCAGATGCAAGGACTCATCTGAAATGCCATTAAAAGATGGCTACTAAAATTTTCCAATTTGAAGATTCACAACCGAATTATAACAGCATAACTGTTGAAAACAATTAGGTTTTCATAACACAGCTGCAGTTTAGAGTTTATTGATGGGAAAGGATGTTGGAAGGAGGATCACAGTTTCTATTAAAGCACAGATATTTAGGATACATACTTAAGTATTAACCATATTTTTACAGTCATTTTGAAGCATTCTAAAATACCTGAGAACCAAATTTATATTAAATTCAGCAAACATTACATACCTCAACAGCTGGAACAATATCTATGCCAACTGTCAGAAACTCTTCAAACTTCAGAAATGGATTAAAGCAGCTACCAACATCAAGTAATCTGATCTTCCCCAAGGAGTGCAGCAATCTAAGAAGCAGCAAGAATTCAGCTTTATCAAATGTTATTTTTCAAACTATATTCTGAATTACAATTTCAGATAACGAATGCAAAAAATTTTCTCAGAGAACACCACAGTAGTGACTAATAGAAGTGAATGTCTTACTTGAGTTACTGAGATACCGAAAGGACCAAGCTCTGTCAGTAAAGCAGATGGTCCTCAAGTGGAAGAGTTTTATGCTCGGAGCAGCTGTAACACTATTAACTTGTGTAGTTGTAGCAGGAAACTAAAATGGCCCACTTACGTACCCACTAAAAAGGGTTTCTCTATTGCTCTGTTTTCACACTTACCTTTTTGTGGTATTTATTGGTGTTCAAGTCACACAAGTCACCAGAGTCAAAAATTTAGGAGTTTAAAAAAGAGAAAATTGCAACACTATGACCTACCTACTTGTCAGTACCATTTTAAAGGGCATCTGAAGTCAAGTGCCATAATTGCTCTAATAAAGGCAAGAGAACACATAATGGCTTTTCAAGGCAAACAGATAATATCTAAAAATGAAAGCATTTAGTTATTCCCTGCAAAAATTTTAAAATATTTTTATTTGCTTGCTTGTTAGCTAATATTTTTTGAAATGCTGGAGGTACACCCCAAATCTATTTTCCATGGATGCTGTGAAAGATTAGATCAGTCCACACTAAGTTGTAGGGAATTTATTCTAAACATCTAAATGAATTGAAGTATTCCCTCAAAACTACTTGGGGGAAAAAAAAAATACAAAGTCTGTTCCATACCATGCAATCGGTTTTCTTTTGGAGTATCCAAAAGCTTTTTAATAAGAAATAGTAAAAAATAGCCATCTGGTTTAAGAAAGAGCCCTAATCATAGTACTACTTAAGTATTCAAAAGTGAAGATTTATCCCATAAGAATTCTGAAGAACCATTTTAGTAAGCAAAAAAATCTATCCCCTTATCTGTCACTGTGTGATGACCCTACCATTCAAGGTGAAATTATAGATAAGACAACCAATGGTTGTAATGCTAAACACTTACCTATGCTACCAAACAACAAGATGAATGATCAATAAAGACAGGAGGGGTGGAGGGGGGATTAAACTGAAAAATCATGACTTACTGCTTGGCCTGACAGAAAGAGGTCAACAGATTGCTGAGGACACTTTAATACTTCAGTTCCAGAACGCTGTAGAGATGCATGCATACTCTTCCAAAAATGTCACGAAAAAAGAAAAAAAAACAAACCAAAACCAACCAAAAAAACCCCCACCCCCACCACACCGAGTAATTAAGCCCATCATCTTTTCAACCAGATTCCAAAATTTCCTGGGGTAAAAAAAATGAAATGTAAGAGTGGGAGATCAGAAAGAAAATACCAGACTGAAGAAACAAAGTGAGGACATTCTTGTACTCTCTGGTGGAAGCTCCCATTATAGCACAGCAGAAGATATGCTCAAAGCTAGCAGATGAGATTTGCCTTTTCTTGGGAAGCTCTAACATCATCCATCTGTAGCCAACTGCAAAAGCAACCTGCAGTGCCTTTATGAAGATCAAGATAGTGCTGCTCTTTCCCATAAGTTACATGTATAATTTAAAAAATAAAATAATAATAAAATACGCCTGGCATCTTTTGAGGATAGTGACTGTTGCCTTGCCTCTGAAAGCACACTTCTCTTCCAAAGGATAATCGCCTTGGCCAATGCCTAGATGAGCATTTGTGGTCTTCAAGTTTGTAACCATAGTTATTTTATTCGTATTTTCTTCAGTGCACCTGTCCAGAAGTACTGGCAGTCAGATATCTTGCCATCATTTAAGGTTTTGCCTCTTCCTGGTACTTAGTCTAACCTGATACGCTGCCTCTCGTAAAAGAACTAGAATGTGAATGTTGCACTCAGTTACCACTAACACCAAGGCATCAGCAATCAGCTGTTGAACACACCCTACAGTCAAAGACATCGGTCTTTAGTTTTTTATTTTCCTTGCATTCTGAATTCGGAGACCTCTGCTGTTTATTTTTTCTGCAAAGTTGCAACAGATCAGTACATGCTGGAGTTAAACAATTCTGTTCAAGTCCACAAGTATGGAATTTACACCTGCCTGTTCTTTAAAGCACAACTTGATGAGTGTATCCATGTATCAAAAAAAAAAAAAAAGATATAGCACCACTAGCACCCAACAGTTTGAACGTTTGAACTCTTTCTACTGCATCATTTACAGGGCTGCATCTAAAAATTTCCATCATGATTTGTAAGATCTTAGAATACCCAAAATCTATTAATAGAGGCAAACAAAGGTGAACTCACAGCTTTCACAGGGAATTCACAGGGAGGAGAATGGTAACTTTCCAACAAGCAAATGTTGGTTTTTGCTTCAAGTTTCTGCAGCGAATTATAATTGGCATCTCCAAAATATAGTTTGTCATGTTTCTGGGAAAGATTCAGCCCTAGAGAGACAGGTAACTGCAAAAACTTTCAGAAAAATAGATCTGCAGGGCCCAACAAAGCCATGGCTGCACTAATAGCAACAACAAGGCAGTAAGAAACACAGCACACAAAAAAAATATCTTTAAGCAGCAATCAAGACATCTGGGCTTTGTGTTCCTCCCAAACTCCCAGTGATCCACCACAGAGAGGATGCTGGAGAAGTGAAAGATTTCTTGTTGTATTTGGCAGAGTAATAATGCCAAGCTTACAGATTTTGTTTCTGGATAGAATAGAAGATAGCCTGGGGATACTTCTGTCAAAATACAAGTGTCACCAAGGCAAATAGTGCAACAATTATCTTTAAGTTAAAACTGCACACGTTTTGAGGCAACTTTAAGTCAGTCAGTACTGAGTGAGATTTTAGAATGAAGATGATAGCAACAATTTTTCCCCAGCTCGGATGCCTATCACAATGTAATCTGTACAACTGGAATTTGAATACTGTGGAGTGACCATTCAGATCCTAGTGGCCATAAATCCCAACCATGGGCTGAAGTAGTGTCTTTTTCCACATAAGGTTAGTATGAAATTTCTCAGACCAGCACATACCCTTGTCTAGCAAATGGAAACACTAATGAGAAAGACTCTGCCAAACACAAAACCATATGTCTGTACGTACACTTGCATTCTATATGGAAGTCCAATGGTAACAGCAAAAGAATAGAAGACACACGGGACTGCAGGAAACAAAACAAGAAGGAATATGACTTTATAATGCAGATAAAACTTCCCATAAAGAAGAGAGGCAGTTTCTGGAGATCTTAACATTTTCCGTTTAAAATGGTCGATGAGATACTTGTACAGATTCAAATTAAGCAGCACAACCCAGAATCCTCTAATCTCCAGGAGAGCCCACTTCACCTACTGTAGAGTGAAAAATCACTGTGATGTATTCTGTCTTCCTCTCTTACAAGACCTGCATTCTTGACTGCAGCATGAATTTTGACTGGGTGAAGGAGGACACAACTTCAGACTAGTACAGCATTGGCGCACACGTCTGGAAAGCTACAAATCTGGACTCCAAGCTGAGCAAAGCTAATGGACAACAGCTCTAAGGTATTTGATAAAGGACAAATTCACTCTGATAAGGTGTGCCACACCCAAGGAACCTTGTAGTCTGAATTCAATGCAAATGTACTTTGAAAACTTTAAAGTAGCAGAGATTCAGGTGCTCACTTGTGTCTTGGCTTCCTGTTGCTCACCAGGTTTTGCTGTCTCTCAGAACACAGGTGCAATGAATTGCTTCGTAGCAATTCTCAGGCCAGCAGTTACCAGTAGGAACAAGATCCTAGTGAGGTGCTTGAAATAATGTTGAAGCTCTTCAGAAGCACCTGGATTTGGTCACTGAACTTTATACAGAGAGCACAGATCACCGTGCTGTGATGCCTACTGGAGATCACTGGTTCAGATGCCTACTTTCTCAGCACTGTAACTCTTAAGTCAGATTCCCCAGTAAGAATGTAACTGCGACAACCACTGATCCAGTGAGCCTATGACTTTGGTAGGATGGTAGTCCTGCGGAATTCATTGATAATCACTCTTCAACCCCCTGTTTCCTAGTGATTTTCAGTCAAGGAAACATTAAAAGCAAAGGGAAGTACTTTGCCACCGCAGGCAATCTCCAAGCACATCTTAAATCCACAGTTCTCCAATGCATTAGTGTACAGGTAGAAAAAAAAATGTGAATAGTTAAAGATCAGTAATTGGTAAAGAAGTGTACATAACCTGGGAAATTAGTGCATTTTAAATATATCCAACCCGTGTCTATTTCAAGAACTTTATTAAATGGACTGCAGCTCTCGACTATCAGCTGCCCTAAAAATGCACTTATTATTCAACTGGGTGTTGTACAGAAAAGAGACATTTTTCTCTTGGAAGAAGACAAAAATAGAGCACAATTATATGACCATAAGGAAAGTCACTTTATCGCTGAAATTAATCACATCAAGTACTGATCTCCCAGTTTACAGTTTTCAATTACTCTATTATTTATCAAGAACAGGAGGGGAAAAATTCAAAGCCTTATGCTGTAGTCAGAAGAGCAGAACAAAACTCTACATCTGGTTCTGAGTGGCAACACTGGTTTGCCTCAAATCTTTCATAACATCCAAGCATAAAGATATCCACTAGGAAGGTCTAGCTTGCTAAGCTATATCAAAGAAGGAATGATAGGTTGAACTTTAAGAGACAAACCAACACATGAGAAGAATCCATAACAAAAAGGTTGTGATTTTTGCCATTAAGGATAAAAAGCAAAACTCAATTTGACAGAAAAATGAAAGAAACAACTCAAAAAGAGAACAAGGAGGGGACTAATTTATTGAAGGGAGGAGCTGTTAAATAGCAGATAACAGCCGCTTTTATCTTGCAAGACTGAGCCACTTTGATGTCCAGCTTCACAACAGGTGCAGTTTTAATGTTAGAGAGGTAAAAACTGGTTGTGGGCTGGAAGGAAGTACCGTGGACAACACATTACCCTTCATACAGATGAAAGTAAAAAAAAAGGACTGTTCACGTTAGTTATTTCTGTGAGACTCACTAATATGGCAAAGAGGTGAACAACTGGAAATGGGCTCATCAAAGTAGCTGAGGGATTTTCTGAGTTGCAGTAAACTTTGCCCTTCTGGTTCCTGTGATGTTTCCCGACAACACCTTTAAGAGCTGGCTAAGTGCTTTCTACTTGCCTCTACATCTCCCTGTGTCTTTTTTACTACCTGCACTACCATTTTATTCCCAAGCTAGCTTTGCTCCTTACTAAGCAAAGTACAGTTTCTCTGCAATGGCTTGACAGTAAAGGTAAGCTCAGAAAGAGCTCCTACATAAGCAACTTCTTTTTAGTACTACTTGAGAGAGGACTGCATACAGGAAGAACAAAGTTACTATCTTCACATTTAGCAGAGTAAAACAAAAAGTCACAGGCTTACCCATACCTACAGACAACCCCAGGACTCTTATTTGTGGTGTGACGTGATCAGAATGGAGTGACAGTATTTGAAGAAGTGTGTGTGTAAGGCAAGGTTCTCCTACACCCCTTGTACCAAGACCTCACCAAGATTCAGAGTTCGTAATTGATCAGTGTAGACTAGGTAGAAAAGCATTTCAGGAGGGAAGTATGCTGTGTGTAATACACAATCCATTTTCATTCTGATGAACTCTGCAATTTCTTCTGCGAGGCATAGAGATTGAAATTGAATTTTGATCTCTCTGGGCAGTAACAGAACAGCTATGCCTTGTTGCTTTAAGGTCTGTACAGCTACTAAAAACCTTACCATCATTTGTTGCTTACTCAGCTAAATCTTAAGTATCTTGCCTTTGCCCGGTATGTGGATGTATGTATTTTTACAGTTTTGAAAATGAAGATAAAAATCATCATGACTCACTATATTAACAAATACTTTAAAAATTATTTAACGAAAACTTCTCTATTCATTGCTTTCTAGACACACTAGCCAGAACAAGAGGTAAGGCTATAGACTACTGGTAGCAAGAAGAAACTCCTGTGAAGTTAGCTCTGCAATGGTCATTGTAAACTGTATGAAGTACGAAGACAGAGCACATGCAAAGAGAGAGCTAATGTTTTACTATGACGAGGTCTCCCACTGGAAGGCAAATCAACTTTTAAGTAGTGTGTGGTCATCAAACCTATTGATTTAAACAAGTACTGTTTATTGTAATGCTAAAATTATGTGTTAACAAATGCCAGAATTGCTATGTTGTAAGGTATTAGTATCTTATCAGCCCTTTGTAGAAGAGTGCCTGGCGGTTCTTTTTAAAGACAGGTATTCCATTTGAGGCTGACGTCATGAAATGAGCACTAACATGAGGAGTCTGTGGGAGAAGTCAGCCTGGAAGAAGCCACTACCTTCATCTTGGAAGCACCTGTTTTGTCTTATCGTAACAGGGAAAATGTTTCCATTTTGCAGGTAACTATTCAACTACATCAGCATTTGGGATCCTTATGCCTTTTTGCAAGTTAATTTACAAACGGGACAAACCGCAAGAGATACCAGCTGATGGCAGACACATCTGCTAAGAACGTTAGTAACATACCCATTCCTTTCCTAATACCATAACTTAAAGTAAGTTCTGGTCACAGAAGGCACGGTACAATAATCAGAAAAAATCTCTTCACAGAACAAATGCTATTGCAGGTAGTTATAAGAACTGGTCTATAAAGAATACCAAACAAGTCATAAGTGTAACATTTAAGGATAATATGCTTATGCATTTGTCATTCCACTACACTTGCAAAATATTAAAATTCTTTCCAACACCTAGAATAGCCATAAACCTGACCCATGTTATTTAGAAAAAAAGGTGGGTGGGTAACTGAAACAATAAAGCTACTCCCGAGTGCCAAAAATAAAATCCTTACTTGAGTGAAGGTCAAAACCCAAATTAAAGCTGTTGTTAGGAAAACACCTCAAGGATACTACAACTTCTGCAGAGCCAGCCATCAGAAAACTAGCGCATGTAGAATTAAGGGTTATAATTCAAAATTGCTTTTGAAGTGTATAATTGGAATCAAGAGTTTCTCTGCAATTATTTATGAGGAGAAAGTTTTAAGCACTGTGATATTTACATTTGGCACTTAGTACTTACATAAGCAATTGACTTTTCAACAATGCTGAACAGCCATTAGATTCTAACTTAATTAATGTCTCCCTTATTTCACCTCAAGGTTTAATATAAATTGCATTGCACACTAATGGCATACAAAAGTTAAATTGACAATTTAGTCATCTTCATTTAAGAGCTAGAGCATTCTCAAGCAGTTTTTTTTTTTTTATGGCATCCACCAACATATACAACAAATATTTCTTGAAACGAGTATATATTCACGTGAAAAAGCCCCTTCTTAACTATTAAAAATCCATCAGGCTGATCTAACATGTTATGGGGAAAAAATGCCCAGGTAAGTCTTATCACACAGAGGATGGAAAAAAAGTCTGGAAAACAAGTAAAACTTACTCTTCTGTTATAGCTTCATGATTTGTCAAGCCAAAGTCTGGCAAAGGATCTTCAATCTTGGGACCTTGGGAAGAATTTAAAGCTGGAGTGGTCTTAGAATCAAGAAGTGCTCTTTTTTCATCTTTCTCAAGTGCTTTTCTTTTCCCACCGTTTTGAAAATACTCTCGGCATACACTGAAAAGACAAAAAGAACAATTCTCCGGAAATACAGGGTGCTATTTTTGGTTATTACTACAGGTAAGACACAAGACAGAGGTTTAAGAGATACAAGTGATGACAGCTTTTAAACAAATCTGGGATTTACTGCAACTTCGGTAAATCAGTTTTAGGAAAAATATAATACACCCAAAGACACACTTGAAGTTGATCGGTGTTTTATTTCCAGAAATTAGGCTTTAAGTCAGAGTTGAGTAAAGAGATTGAAAATAGTTTTTATCTGGACAGACTTTTAGAGCAAGACATCAGAAGTCTTGTCAGAATATCACCAGAGTGGAGACTTCAGCTGTCACCCGAGCACCACAGTTCTGCACTAAAAGGCAAAGAGTTATTAACTCGCTACCCATAAATGAAGAGGCTTTTGAAACATCTGTGTTGGGGAAAAGAAACATAATCTAGGCTTATGGGCTAACTACATACACCAGTTTTTAATTTTAATTGAGTTTGCCCAGGATGTTTTTAGCTTTCAATTTTTTTCCCCATGATTATTTTGCTGATAGGAACAACAACAAAAAAAAAAATATCTGGTCATACTAGAACAGAAACGTGTACCAGTTTAAAGGAATGACCATTATCAAGAAGTTAACTTGCACCTGCACACTTCAACCACTAGTCAGCATTAGCGTATGAGAAGCAAGCATCATGTTCAGTAGCAACTGAATTTTGTCCACAAAATAGAATTCAAATTGGAAACAATTTGTCTCTGTGAACTTAAAAAGCCTGACTCACCCCGGACAAAGCAGTATTTTTAATTAGATGTGCCAGCTAACTAGTCACTGTTTAACAGAAATAGTACTTATTTGAATCATATTTTCATAACAAGCCATTTTTACGATGCTTTCTTGAAATTCACTCAATTTTCCTCTAAGAAAGCTGCAGAGGTTTGAAGAAAAGATTTCAGAAAAGAAAATCAAGTTTAGTTTAATAATATCTTATACAAAGCAGGATGAAGATAACATAGCATTTCACATCACAGATTCAGGAAAGGACATGTTGGTATAACACTGCATCTAATAGAGACAAGGACTTGGAATACTTAGGCCTCATCTAAGGGTTGGTGATATTATATGCAATATAATATATATAT
>VXBJ01006692.1:2576514-2590130 GCA_013400055.1 Nycticryphes semicollaris
ACATCATATAAAATGTGAAGGAAAAAAGAAGTCATTGGAGTTGAGTTTCTTCAAGGGAAATATACATAATCAAACAGGTACAGGTAGAAGTTGCTTTACTCCAAGATGGTAGAAAATTACCACCTTGACTCAGTAAATCTAATTACAGTAGCATATTATGTCCAAGTTACTAAGTCTTGCCATGAGAGGGAAAAAATAAGTTATCCTGGACACATTTCTGTGCTGACTTGTTTATAGGACCTTGAGATCAAAACTGACCTAACAAACTCAAAGCACAAGCAAGTTTTTCTTGCTCAAGTAGGCCCTAGGTGTTCTTGCACTAAATATAAACAGTCTAAAATGCAGACAGTATCCTCAGAGCTGAAAACACAGCTATGTAAGAAATAAATATAGTAAACATTATATTTATATAATTAACATGTTTGTAATTACAACTCCTCAGTAACCAAAGCTATTTTCAGACCAAAGCTAGGTGGAATTAGGAAATAAAGTCCACCTCTTAACAATATGGAGCAAGATCACATGCAGCTGTATGAAGGGCAATCCAGGCTGCAGTACTCCCAGATATACAGACTGTGAAACCATACCAACTCCATCCATTAGAGCTTGCATGTATGGAAAAACCAATTCTAAAAATTAACAAAGTTAAGTTTACGCTTCACAGTATTATTTGCTTATAAGCAAATGATCAATTTAGAGCTATTTAGTTCTGTGTGTCGTTTAGTCAAACTCAGGAGAAAAATTCCTCACCTTACTACTTTGTGAGCATCTTGCAGTCTCTTTATATTTATTGTCGTTTTCCTCATTACCTCTCCTAAGACATCCAGAATCAGTGGCAGTTTAAATAGTATTGCACTGCCATTGACGCTGACACGCAAGTCAGAACACATCAAAGAGTTCACAACTTTGGGAGAACATAGTGGTGTTTTTCAACTATTGATGTTATCAACCTTTTAACTCACTAGAATCACAGAATGATAGCTGCTATGTTGACCACTTAATGAGCTGTTGCACAGAAGAAGCATCTACTTGCAAAGCACAGTATAAGCTCCTCTTGTGACTGAGATGTCATTTCTTCCTCATTCCTGGTACTGGTACAAATCATTGTTTTTTCCATCCTTCTAGCCCTGTCTATCATGTCAAATGAGTTCTCATTCTCTGTTCTTAACTAACCTTCCATGTCTGCACATAAGACACCATCAGAGAGAGCCAAGAGGAGAAGCAGCATCTTCTCCTGTCTTTTTGCTGGTAGACGGAGGGGCCAAAGCCGTAGGAAGACCCAAGACTGGGTTAAATTCTTCCCAGTCAGATCCCAGTCTGCACACCTGTGCAGTACCACCAGAACGCAAAAAAACCCAAAAAACCAAAACAAATCCAAAACAATCCAAAACCAAATCCACCCATCACAACACAAAACCCCAGGAAACACTGCACTTCACAACCCCTGATGGGTTATTTTAAGCCTTTCTGAACTTACAGCAATTCTGGCAGGATCACTACATGTTGCCCTTTTTGGTCCTGTGGCCTCAGAGGAGCTGTCTGTCTACCCCACTCTCATGGAAGGGGACTTCACACCTACTGTGGGGTACAAGAAGCACCTGGGCAGTCACTGTACAGCAGTTAACCAGAGGTTACCCCGAGGTAACTTGATATAGCCACATGTTTAACTTCACGGCCATTAAAGTTGTCATTGATCATACAGTGGTTCTGAGTATGCAACTATATACAACTACACTTAACAACTGTCTCAAGTAATGAACAGAACATACCTTAATTATCTACAAAGAGAAATAAAATTAAGGAATCTGTTTTAGAATCCTGAGAACTGACAGGGCTCCAGTTTGAACTGGCATTTAAGCTTTCAGACTTTGATGATACAATAACAGCTCCACAATTAACATACTTGTTTGTGAAGAATTGTGCAATATAAATGCTACATGAGCTAACACTTGCTACAGTTTACGTAAACAGTGAAATAGAAGTTTCAGGTCTAAACTGTCTAAGTTTGCTGGCAGAGAGACATGTGAAGTGGCCAGTTCATGTCTTTGCTTTAAAAAAACAACACAACCCCCCCAGATATTTCCTCAGTGAGACTCATTTTCTGAACTTTAAATCTCAAAGCTGACTGCCCTGTTCCACCATTTAGGCTGGACGTGGATAGGAAGCTTTAATAAAAGCCAATATGATACATATTAATTCGTTAATATGCTCCAGAAATGAGAGAAGCTTCGAATGCAGTGGCCAAGCCCAAGGTTTTCAATAGAATACATAATTTCAAAAAAGGGAGGAGGGAATTGCTAAAGAAACACCTTATGAAATTTAAACCATGAAAGAATCAGTAGGTAGTTCTTCTCACCAAGTAATAATGAATAACTAGATTAAAGCTGGTGTGGTCAGCTTTTATCATGGTCAAAAGCAGTTTCTGATAGCTGTTATCAATGCTCAAGGGTTGCAAGCAACCAGTTTTACAGGCTAAGAACCGACACAGTCCATTTCTCCTGCTTTATGAGGAAAAGCTGAGCTTGATTAGGTCCCTTACAGTATTTACTAATCAAAACCTAATACTGAAGATGAAGTTCAGTGAGGGTACAGAGAAATAACATACTTCCCTTCAGAGCTGAAGGAAATTGGACTTCTCATCATGGTTTCTGTCTGTGAAGTGCCTTCCCCCTCCTCCCACACAGTGAGGAATAAATTTAATTTCCACTGACAGAGCTGTTGGCTTGAAAAAACCAAAAGCATAAAGTTTTCTACAGGTTTAACCCACCCACCTCCCAACCTCCACAGAAAATCAGGGAACGGAGAATTCTCAATTTCCCTTGCAGACAGTAATCATGCCTAGAAGAGCAGAAAAGTTTCCTCTGGACTGGAAAATATTTTGCTATTGTCATACAAAATAGGTTTAGGTTAAGGAAATCCTGTATTCGGCATAAGTGAAAGCACTAGGTTTCTCAATCTAAAGCATTAAATTTTGTTAAACTTCAGATTGAGAAACGTGCATACAATACATTCTTCCATTTTAGTTTTTAAATTCTTGGTTTCAGTTCTAGGGTTTTGAGATATTTTTCTGTTGAGAAACACAATTAGGTCTGTAACCAGATGTTCCTCTGGTGTTATGTCCACCTCTCTACCCCAAGCCCGCTTCTGGAAGCAATATCCTTCATTACTGGAGGATTCCAAGAACTTGGAAACGGCCAACAGTAACCACATGACCACTGCTCTAATGAGCTCCAGTGTTCAACAAACAAATGAAGACTTTCATACAAACACGAACAACGAACGTTAAGTATTTTTTTCTATTTTAAATGGTTTCCCTCCTCCTGTTTATGCCACCTCCCTCTTAATTCCGTTCTCCTGAAAGTGAATTGCTTGACTAACTGCATTCATCAAGGAAAGCTGAAAAAAAAGTGTTTGAAAGGACTTCAAACATTCATTGTTTGAAACATTCATTCATTCAATCTTCCAGACCCAAACAGGATCAGCTTTCAGTTCTAGCACAGACCTGGTATTCCCAAAGATCCTGTAAGAGATAACTGTCTTCTCTTCTTTTGACTGGACAGTTTCAGCCAGTTTCTAGGAACAATCACAAGACTTTTGTAGGAAAAAAAAAAATAAAATGCAGATTTTTGATCATTTCTTTATCTTTCTTGGAGCTGAGCTGCTGTTTGTTATTTTTTCAAGTGCAGTGGCCAAGGTGACGTTTTGGCCGATAGCAAAGCTAAATAAAGTCAGAGGAGTACTTTGTGTATCTTGTGGACAATCTAATTAACGCACACCAGTATGCTGTTTGCCTTTATTGCAAAAGCATCCCATGACTATTTCATCTTCAGCTTATGGCCTGCTACAGAATCCAAATGCTTTTCTAAAAGACTGACACAACCAATTACTCCATAGCCTGCATTTGTATAGCTGCTAACATTTGGTATAGTTAACAACACTGTCAGTTTTAATCCTGCTCTCCGAGCGACCATGCTTTTCTCTTTGATCTCATTTGCAAATTTAATAAATAGATTTTATTCTAACAGATCCAGCAGCAATAGAGGCAGGGACAGATACTGATGGAGCCCTTCTCAGTAAATCACCTTTTTAAGAGAAGCTTCTCACATCTATTCTCTGCAGGTTTCTCCAACCAGTTCTGCAGACACCTGACAGCAAATTCATCGAGTCCATATTTCTTCAGTTTGCTCATAAAAGTCAAAAGATTTTATAAAAAGATGCAGGTCTAAATACTGCTTTATCATGATAGTTATTTTTAGTTAGAAGTGCAGATTTTGGTTTTTTGTTATTTTAAAAAACTGCCAAGTCAACACAAGTCTTCACATTGATGCAAAAGCAACAGGAAGAATAAAACCTGCTGGTCCAGCTTATTTTGTTTGAACTAGAATCAGAACAGGCTGCTATTCATTGTCCATAAGAAGGTTCACCAGCCTACCTATGCCAGCAAAAAAAAAAAAAAAAAATTCAAGAGACTGGATAATTATTCAGGGTAAACATCATCTTACCCCTTTTTAGTTTAAGCTTTGTGTTATAATATAAATGAAATGAAAGAGAAACATAAGTACTAGTTTTCAAATACCATTTGATACTGTATTGAGTTTTCTAAAGCTATAAAAAGAATACAGGGGAAGGATAGTTGAGCGTTGCAGGCTTTTTACACCACCACTCAGGGGATCACTAAACTGCATCTGGAAGGGACAAAGTTTTAATCCCTCTTCCCCTTCCTGCTCCACTCCCAGCTAACAGTTGTCTAACATTGTACTGAAACAATAAATAAAACTGTCCCTATACAACCCAGCATATGGTCACCAGCACAGTCTACCACGTCCTGCTTTCTAGCTTTTACAGTTTCTCAAGTCTGGATAAGAGATTGTCTAAATCAACAAATAATGACGAAGTAAAATAAAAATAAGTTTAATGTCATCTGGTTTAAGAATTAATGTCAGAATAAGCATTTTTCCAGTGGCTTCAACTAAATAGCTAGAAAGGCTGCAAGAAAATTTTTATTCTTGATCCCGAGACATCCTCATGGCTTCTTTAGTTGTTATTCTGCATTCCCTGATTTACTTGATTGGGTGCTCGTTTATAAGAGAATACATGAAAAATGAAAAAAAGATTTAAAAAAAAAAAAATGCCCCAATTATTCAAAGCAAAACAAAAAAAGCCTAGATTTTCCTTTTTTTCAGCAGGGATACATCAGTGGTTCCCAAGTATTTTCAGCATTCCACTCTCAAATTAAACTTCATCTAATACATCAGCTACCATCCTGCTGTCATGGTGACACAGTTAAAGCACTGAGCAAAAGCTTTCAATGAAGTCTCATGCAAGTCAAGTTCTCTTGCAAGCAATTATGCACCCAGACACAAGGCGCAGCAGCAGCAATGGGACCTGCCATCTGCCCAGCATACCTCCTGGCCCCTTGTAAAGGAACAAAAAATTGCAGAACAGAGTCTGAAATGTTTTGGTATCTAGCTGTCCAGGCCTGGGTTTAATCCAAGACACACAAAAGAGAAAAGCACCCCTCTTTTTCCACTGATATAAAACTCCCGACGCCTCAGCTTTAATTGAAACTTTATCTTGAAACAGAGCATTTAAACACCTCTTTAACCAGGTGATTTTTTTTCTTAATATGAGTTCATGTTGCAAAGCCCAAACCGGACACTTATTTAAATGTTTACTTTGTAAGTCTTGTAGGAACTACAAACAGGAAAGAAGTGAGACACAGAGCCAGGTAACCTCAACGCACAGGCCATCAGCTGTCCACAAAGAGCATTATCCTGTCCTCCAGGGTAACCGCCCAGCTTGCCGCAAGCTAAGGGTACACTGTTTAGCTGCAGTTACTTTAAAGGAAGCACATACAGCTCTGTTGAAAAAGTTTCACTTATTATTTGACAATCAAACTGTAAGAAAATATCCAGCAATGTTCTATGGGAGTCTGATCTGGGCCCAGTACACTTAGTATTTTCACAGATAACCTGGACACTGGGAACAGTCAGTGCTCCATTTAATTGATTTGCAACCTATGCCAAGCTGGGGGGTGGGAGGGAGAGGGAAAGATACTGCAAGAAATCACAGTATTAGAATTCAATGCGGTTCAAAAGAATGTGATTTAGTCACGAGAAGTACATATATCAGCACACCCATAGAAGTAATGAATAGTACAAATAGAAGAAAACAATTAGCAACTTTGGAAGCCTGTAAAAAAAGAAAGGGATAGTTGTGGATCACAAACGAGCATAAGTCAATGCCTGCACAAATACAAAAAACCCCACAGAAACCCCATCAAACAAGGTCAGTGGCATAACAAGAGTTTACTACAACCTCGAGAATATTTCTTTACTTTATTTGTTCCTGAAAAGGCCGGGAGAACACTGTGTCCTTTTTTGGGTATACTTCTTTCCAACTGATGGACCTCTCTTGTAACTGGGATAAAGATACATGAAACATGTCTGGAAAAGGATCTGGAGAGAAACACTTAACTACTTGGGGTGGGGGATTTCACAGAGGTTAAAGTCAAGATTAAGACTTGAAAATTAAGCAGCAGAGTTATGTATTTAGTGATCAAACACTCTTACACACAAAATCAAACCAGAGCCCTGAAAATTAAACTTGAGCTATGCTCACTGTATTTGTTCAGTTTAGGTTCAAACATATAGAAAACTACTTTATAGGTTTACTTTGCAAACACCTTCAGTATTCAAGGAAAAAAAAGTTGTTTGTTGAAGACATTTTTAAAAAAAGCACCACCTTATAACAAAACACTTGATAAAGCTCTATTTTCTTAGTAAGCTGGAACAGTACAAAGGTACTTGTTTTAAGAAACAATAAATCACTAACACGTTATAGAACAAATTCTAAAAATAGCAAAAAAAAAAAAGCAAAACATGCTTAATCCTTGTATTATAAATAATTGTGAGTAGAAGTGTGCAATAGCTTTGTTCAAATACATTAAGATTTACCTGCAACACCATTCAATTCGGCCTTCCCCTTCACAAGTTTTTGCCCAGTGATTATCTGCAAGGTTTTTCATTGCCACAGCATATTCACACAGAGTTTCCTCATCCTCACAGTGCTCCCGCCAGATCTTATCAAAGTCTCCCACTAAACAAAACAACAACAAGAAAATTTGCACGTTAGATACAAAGCGTCTGGCTGTCTCCATGGCAAAAATCCCCATCTTCCAATTAAAACAAGTTACATAAGGCACCCAGAGGTTACTTTACCTGTGTGTAATACAAACAAGGTTCCCTTTCCCCTGTCAAACCCAAAATGTCAGGAAGGGAACTATTTGGTACATGAAAAACTAGCAATACTTTCAGTATCCTGATTTTGTTCAGTTTGTCTTCTGAAAGTCAAGTCTTTGGGAAGTCTTGCCTTCAGATTTCTGTCTGTGAGCATTAACATTTTAGAAATGAAAGAATTAAAGGTTTCTTAGTAGCATTCACATTCACAGCAAACACTGTGGATGATATTACATGTTAGAAAGAACGTTTAAGCCAGAATATAGATTTCTTTGGATATACTGGAAAAGAAATTCAAGCCCTCATTGATGTCTGCCTAATCTAGCCAGTCTCAGTGAATTAGATTCTAGGCAGAAGTACTGAAAAAATCAAACCAACTACAGTCAGGAAATCACAGATAAGCTCGCCTACTGATCTCCAAGGACAGATTTATTGCCACACTTCTCATCTTGCCAAAAACAAACCTTTCAAGTTAAATTCTGGCACTTCAGAGTAATTAAACATGATGATTTTCCCTCTTTTGCTGCTTAGTATCCATTTCTAGCTTGCTTTACATAATGTACTGCTAAACAAAACAAGATAAATGCTGATGGTGGCTAGCCACAATTTCTGTTGTGGTTTCTACAGCATGCAAACCCTCAGGATGCCTTGCTAAAAGGACATTTCTGCCCTAAGAAGGAAAAATACACATTCACTGGTGTGATCTTCACTAATTCCTTTTGTGTTTCCTAATCACAAATGTGTGCATGCATCTAGTATAAATATATAGGAATCTGTAGAATAAAATTTATCTACTGCTTTTGCACCTACGTGCCAATACAGCCAACAGCAAGTTTTCAAGAGCAGAGCTCTGACCTTAAGCTTTGCTTCAGGCAGACAACACATTTTCACAACATGGTTCCGGAAACTGTTTTTGTAGCACCTTCATATTACAAAGAAGTATTTTCAAAAGTGTATCAAGCGTAAGTCAACTAATATCTGCTAAAGCCTGAAACTAGCTTACAGCATGACTTGTCCTCGTACCACTAAGCGATTTCTGTTTCTAACCCACTTAGGGCAACTTCTTTGAGGTGCTTTGTTTTAATTAGCAGGAAATAACTAACAGATTTTTTCCAGTGGCAACTTGCTTCCCTCCCCCCATGTGTGCAAACCCTCACCTCACCTGTCCTCCAACTACAGCAACACTGGGTATGATGGACAAGTACCTACAGTTGTATACTTAGAAGATTTAAACCAATCATCCAGGTTACTCCCTATTTAAGTTTGGCTTAGGGATGTCATAGCAATTTTCTCTTCAAAAATAATCATCTAGCTCACTTGTACAATCATCAAAATGAATCATGTTTAAAATTAGGTGTTTATATTCCCTTCTGCGAGATGGCACTTGAGATGGAAGGGAGTGGACATGGTTTAGTTTCAACAAAATAGGGAAGCTATGCAAGAAATCACGTATTCTGCTTGCTATTCAACAAGCATATACAAGAAAGTTATTAGCCGGGACAAACAAATGACAGTATTATATTGGAGTGGTATCCCTCATTATTTCCCAAATGACTCTAGTTCAGAGAGATATATGCTTGGTAAGAAAAGGTGCTACTGTATGGTCACCAGCTGGCCACTAGAGCAGAGAAACACCCAACAGGCAGGCGCCCAAAGGTATTTCTGATAAAACCCAAGGGTCACTTTTCCAGACCTTTCAGGACAGCCTTATGTAGAAAAAACAACCACACAGGACAGAACATACTCTACTGACGAAGGAGAGCAAGAAATGGCACAGTGTCCTACCAGCAAAAGGGGCAAAACGAGCAGAACTCTTGCAAATCTTTATTTCTTGTGTCAACAAAGCGCAGAACGCGCAGGGCAGCAAACCAGAAAGAATGAGACAAGTTCAAAGTGTATTCTCAAAGCAAATTAATTCTGGTGCAATGTAGATAAAGTTTCTCTGCTGTAACGCTCTGAACTTTACTACACGCTGCAGACAACTATGAAATGCTCAAATGACATGCAGTTGCTAATTTTTCGTTTGAAGACTGCGCAGCTAATTAGAAAGGAAAAGAGTAAACAATTGAACGCTTACTGAGGGAAAACATCACAAATACAAAATCCCAAGTTTAATAATGTTCGTCTTTTAGTTCCATTACTTCATTTGGTCTATTCTTAAGCAATTATTCTATTTCCAAATATCACTTTTCCTTAAAACTTAAGAAATAAGACAGATATGAAAGAAGAACTATGCAAAGAGCAGATGTTCCTAGCTAACCCAGTCCTTTCCTATGGCAAAGTAGCAATGCCTCCTAACGCTGAATTGTGCTCTCATAGCAACTTTTCTTACTTCCTTCTGAACAAGGCAAATTTGCACTTCTTCCCATAAGTCAGAGGAGGGGCAAAAGAGTCCACAGATAAGGGATCTTAAATTTCGATATGTAGCCAGACCCAGAATTGACTACAGGCACTCTGAGACGTGAACTTTGGGTTACAACAGAGCTGTCTACGACAGTAAGAGTTTCTTGGCACTGAGCTGACAAGAAAATAAAGCAGAACGATATGGACTATTAAGAGAGACATGTAGAACAAAAGTGAAAAATTCATCACATAGAATATGCCTCAAAATTACTATTTCAAGTAATTTCTGTCCACGCTTCTGATTTGTTCCCATCTGCCAATACTGAGAGAGAAAATGGCAATATGGGACAGATACAGCACAGCTTCTGTATGAAGAACACCTAAACAGAGATGAGAAAAACTCAGATGAAAGCCAGATAGGTCAGACATCCACAAGATCACGAGTAACAGAGTAAAGGTAAATATGGAAAAATTTCTGGTTGTTCTAAGAGGAGACATTCAGGAAAACCATAAAAAGACAGCTTCAAAGCAAAAAGAAAGTTATTTCTTCACAAAATGTATAAGTAAGTTGAAAGTTCATGCAGCTGGGCAAACTAATGGAAGAAAATCCATGACAGATTTCATATTTGAAGATGCAGTTTCTTACTCAGGAGCTCCTAGACCATGAAATCACAGAAAGAGCAAATAATAAACAACAGCACTGCTCATATATTCTTGTCTCAGAGACTGCTGTTGATCCACTTGTCAATACTGGGTTTGATATGATGCCCATCTATCTGCCCTTTCATTAATGTAAGCTCCAAAACAAGTGCAGATGAAGGGTTTTCTTAAGAGAGGGGCGTTATTGTGCAGGGACTTTCAAAGAAGCGCCGGAGGTCCAGTTTTCCTTGAGCAAGTATCATGGTAGTGAGTTGGTTTAGGTTTTTTTCCCCCTCATTCTTCTCCAGGATGAGCTTTGAGAAGGCATAAATAGGCACATTGGATTTACGGGAACTTCAATTCTAGAATCATCCTCCAATACTTAGTTGAAAACACAAATAATGCTGTATGTTGAGATTGTGAGGTAGTTACTACAACAGGTTTTCCAGCATTCAATTTCAAACTAATACCCAGAACACAGTAGAGATATGTATTAAATTTTTCAAGCAATACTTTATAATTCACTGTGTATTAATTTTCCAAATAATACATTATAATCCACATGCAAATACTGCATTAACTCCAGGGGAGTTAAACATTCATTTATGAATCATTGCTTGTGTAACGAAAAAGTCAGTAAAATACACAGAAAGGTTTCACCACAAAACCAATAGTTTAAACTAAAGAAATAAAATAAATAAAGCCTTTTGTTAAGCAATCAATAATGCTGTAAATTAAATAGAAGTTTNCGTATTAAACTTTTCACCTCACGTACTCATGACCATATAATAATATAAATTTTAAGGCTACTAGACATTCTTACTATGCATGTGGAGATCACCTTTTATGGGATTCAAAACTGGGTTAGAGTACTGACTACTCAGGGTTCTCCATAGATCTCAGATCTCCATCAAGGAGCCAATTATGCCAACGTCCAACTGAAATGTGTGATTGGCAAGACAAGGGTTTCACATACCTCCTAAATTGCTACAGTGACATTATTTTAAAATTATTTAATGTTTGCTCTCCTCCCTATCCAGAACTGCCTCGAAAATAAATAAATTACCTACTCTTCACCTTGAAGATTTAACTATTCCTTTAAAAATTAAAAAGCCCAGAGCTTTTTCTTTCGAGGAATTATGTCAGTGAGCAAATGACTGGCCAACTTGTAGGTTCTTTGTAACAGCATTTACTAATGCAGTAACAAAAATCCAGCACTCTTTACCTAGAACAGATGAACCCTCCTAACTAGTTTCCACCCACATTAATATTGCCTGCAAAACAGCCAAATCATACCCCCAAACTCAACCACAGAGTAATCAGCAGTTGCTGAATCCTGTCACAGACAGAACAGGTCAGGCATGTAGAAGTTATTTTTAAATGATCCTAATTACAAGATAGTTTTAATTGTGGGTAACAGCAATAGAGACCTAACGTTAGCTGTAAGTTTCAACGACTGAAAACATTTTTAATAAAGAAAGAATCTCACAAGCTCATTTCACATTTATTTACAGGATCTCAGCAAAGGTCCCCCACACAGCGTGAGAAGACCAGGTTTGCCATTCTTGGTGGGACCGGAGCTCTTCTCTCCAGGAAGTCTATTTTTAAGAACAAAAAAAATCCTATTTTCTTGCATCCTATTTTTTGTTTGTCTTTTTAAGACATTTCTTTGTAGAGCATTAAATGCAACTGTTATTTAATGTACGTTTATGAAATAAATAGAAAAATTAGTCAATTATTCTTCAACTTTTGACAGAACAAACCATATCAATTGGTATTTTAAATAAAACACAACCCTCTGCATGTAAGAGAGTTCAGTTTTGCCAAATGCAGTATTTTTCATTTCAGAATGGAGTAAAACCTCAGACAGCTTATTTGAATAATTCTGTTTTATCAAGCAACAAAACAGTTAAGTCATATAGAGTTAATAATACTATTGCATCTACGTGACACATTTTGTAACTACTATTTTCCTTAATTCCATCGGTGCTCTTCAGAAAGACAGTGCAGTCATCTCTGACATTCTCAAAAATAAGTATGAAATACTTCATTGATCACTGAACAAGATTTCGCACCCCAAAATTTAACTAATGCCATCCACTTAAGCTTCATGCAGATGCAACATGCGTTTAGGTCTTAATCAACAGCTCCCCTCAAAAGAAACAGCTTTTTAATATTTGAAGAAAAATGGAATTAGAACAGGCATTACTTCCTTTCAGAACACCACAATTTTTTGAAATCAAAGTAGCTGCAATTGAAAAAGAAATAAAGGGGGGGAGAGGGATTGACAAGCATTAAGAGCTTTAAGTCTTGGCTACCTACATGCTGGTATAAATTGCTAATATAAAAAACACAGATTAAATCCACTCTCCACTCCCTTTTCAATAGTTCTGTTTAAGAGCTTATTGCCTTCCTACGTACCCCTTTCATGGCTCTGGTAGAGGAGAAAATAAGCTCAATAAATAGACGAATAATGAAAGCCAAAAGCAAAAGTGACACGTTCATATTTGTGCAATAGTTATTAATAAAGCTCTTTGAATTGCTCATTGTAAGAAGCAAACCTATCCCCACAATTAACAAGTGCCAATGACAATGCTGGGTAACTTCACATGACAGGCTGCTGGCCATAGCAACGCCTAGTAAGGCCTTTCAGGTTTCTTTTTTGTTGTTGATGGCAATTCACTGTGGAATGAAAAAAATCCATCTCATTTTTAGCCTCTTAAAACCACCTCTCACTTACTTGCTCAAAACAGTAAATCAGCTTCTACAACATGGCAAGCAATAAATAGGAGAAGCAACTCTGCCCACTAGGCTAAAGCTGAAATCAAATTCCTATGAATATCTGACAAAATTTCCTTATTAACAGTGACTTGTGAGCTGAAATTTAGCTGTACTACTAAATACCTGGCCACTGTGATGATGATTAATAAAATTATGAGAAGAATATTAGTTAATACTATGCTATTTACAGGTTTCAGTGTATACAAGATACGCTTCAGATTTACTGAATATTGGTCTTACTAAAACAGCATATCCAGTATTTCTTGTGAAAGATATTAGGTATTTTTGGCTTCACTGTTTTCCGGTTTTATATGTCTAAATACATAACACGAACTTCAACTCGGGCAAAGTTCAAGCAAGCAGAGCTAATATTTTCCTTCTCGTCTAACTAGTGTTTGCTTTATGGTTCTTAGGATTTACCTGAAATCTTTCACAATACAAATAATTCTTTAAATAAAAATACCCAACAAAGTGCAAGAATCTAATTTTTTTCTACTTATCTCAGTATCAATGTTCCTCCCTCCTACTCACATAGAAAGGATCCATTGGATACCAAGCTGTGTGGTGCTGTCAATATATCAGAGGGACAGGATGTCATCCAGAGGGACCTGAAGA
>VXBJ01006692.1:2590418-2653368 GCA_013400055.1 Nycticryphes semicollaris
GAGGAGGCCCTGGGCAACCTGGTCTAGTTGGGGGTGTCCCTGCTGACTGCAGGGAGGTCGGACTAGGTGACCCCAGAGGTCCTTTCTGGCCTGGACCAATCTATGATTCAACCAAATGCAGATTTCTACATCTGACCTGTCAGGTAAACTTCCTTTCTATCTGTTTACACTGGAATCCCAGGGTACACTTCATCTGCTATTTAAAGCATCTCCTGGGGGTCAGCTTACATCACCCTGAAGAGTGATCCGTGTCTCCAATCTGCTATAAATCTCTGACGGCTGCCAGGGAAACAGCGGGGAGCCCATTTGTGAGAGTTTAAGCAATTACCGCCCCCAGGTGTTGGGCCTACTCTATTGGAAACTATCACCCCTCCCTCCTCCTCCCCCAAACCTCACTTCCTGGGACAGACTCCGTGCTGCCGATACCAACACGAAGATTAACAGAAACTACTCATTTTGGTAGATTTGTGCAAACGCGGGAGCAAAAAACATCAGAAGCAGTCGAGGCACAGGTACAGATTTCATTACCCTGACCCTGCAGCACCATTTTCCCCACGAAGGCAACGATGGAGCTAGGAAGGAGGCAATGTATAGCATTCAGTGGATGCCAGTCTGTGCTGTAGCCAGCGGGCATACAAAATTTGTGGGTTAGATGAATTATAGCAACAATTTTATTAGTTAAAGCCCCCAAACTGTAAAATATCATGGGATTTCTAACAGAAGTTTCACTGCAAAAAATGAAAGCGCGAACTCTAAGGACAAGCATCTTAATGCCTATGTCATAAAATGGCACCAACTTTAATTTTTTATGAAATTATATTTATTTTCTGTTGCTTGCAAATGTCACAAATACTGTTCCCAAATGTTTACCTCTTCCAAGAAATTAATGCAAGTGGTAAAATACAAATACAGATCAAAAATATAACTGGTTTACTGTGTAGAAATAAACCTGTTTTCAACAAAAAGGAGTAACAACTGTTACCTTATCATGTAGAGCTAGTGACAAAGTTTTCCTGTCCTGTGAAAAATGCCACTATTGCAAAATGTTTCCTGTTTCACATCAGGAAGAACTTAAGCTCTCTCAAGGTTTTTCATGAAAAACATGAGAGAGGAAGAGACCATAAAGCAACTGACTTCAGAACGACTTGTCTGATGTGAATGTCTAAACCATTTGCCCACTTATTGCTGTTAGGCAGCATTCTGTAAATTCTTCCTGATTTTCTGGATTTAAAAAAAAAACTCTTACTAAAGTTATTACTCATTTCTTTGAGGTTTCAACAAATCTTTCTTTTAATGAATCAAACTACCATCTATCGACTTTTGTGATACAGTATCTAATACCAGGCCAAACAGCAGTTTGTGTGATTCTAAGCCTCAACAATAGGAAAGGAGAAAAAAAAACACACAGCAAAATATTTCATGAAATACCTTTACAGATTCCTTGGCAAATTTTTTCCACTTGTACTCCATGTGGGACGTCCAGGGAGAAGCCGAGGGTCTTACAAATTATCTTCCCAGACTTAAATATAAAACCATCTATACAACTGAGGGTCATGGTGCACAGAAAATGTTTACTTGCTAAATTAATCTCTGTATGACTACCGAGGTAGCAAACAACTCAGAGGAAAAAAAAGGCTACCGCTGCATCAGGGGAGGGATTTTTATCACAGTAAGAATTAACCCTACTTGGCTGCTACAAGCAACTGGAAACTAACAAATGTTATACAGCTGATGTTCAATAAATCATGTTTATTTCCCTACCAACCACTACATCTGCTTTAACAAGTCTGTCTGTCAGGCCTGACAGACATTAGCATACCTGCAATATATGCAACATACAGGCATATACACAACCTAGACATGTTCCAGCCTATGGCCTAAAAGATGCCTAGTGGAAAATCCTGTAAAATCCGGGGTCTCCTATCATACCAGGCAGCAGAACTAAGAGGAAGAGACTAAATGAGAAATTGGTTTTTTCCCCTTTCCCATGTCGCAACAGGCCAGTAGGAGAAGACCAGACTCAGGTTTCATGATTTCCATACTTTCTAAGTGCTTGTGTCAAGCGTGCAGAACCCTGAAGTTTCTCATAAGCAAATAACTGAGCACTTGAGAGCTGTTGTTTCAGCTTTTGGATTTTACCCTGGTGTGTAAAGTAATTAAGATTAAACTAATCCACTTGGACAGGAAACAGAAGTAAAACTTCAGAAAAACATTAGGTTTATGCTAATGAGGTATGCTCCGAAGTGAACATGTTACAACTCAGTGTGATTTGTTCTCACTTAAGAACATTTACTTCATAAAAACAAAATTTATAGGCTAAACCGAGGAATGGAGCATCCCACAGTCATAAAATACCAAATCTGCCACGGCATTTATGATTACATACTACCCTTCTATATTTACTAATTAGCAACAGGGAAGGTGTAAGGGGAATGGAAGGAAATTCAAAAGGATGAAGAGAAAAGGAGATGAAAAGGGGAGGAAAATATAAATATTCCCAGTAGGAAGTCACACCAGATTAGTAATATGCCCAAAATAGCAAAAGGTTAGTACTAGTCATGCATTAAAAAGTTAAAATTGTTTAAGAAAATAAAAAATGCAGTTCAATGATAACTTAAAGTTTAAGCCTAACCATTTTGAAGATGGCAAATATTTGTCATAAATACACTGGCATGCTCCAGGACTATGACATGACGTGAGCTGAGCTACTGTACAGAAGTAAAAACAAAATCTGTCCACCATACTTAAAAGTAAACAAATGCAGAAATTAAAAAAGCCAAGATTCAGCTCTGATGAATCTCAAGAGTTACAGTTTTTTGCCAAGAAAAAAATAAAATCAAACCCTTTAGATGACATCATGCTGACTGAACTTTACTCTAGTAATTCCTTCATAACTGCAAAAAAAAATAATCTTGTGATGCGTGCCCAGTTAAGAAATACTGCTTTTGCACTTTGACAAGTGTGCAACTTCTTCAGAGACATGTTAGCTTGCAGTTTTTAAGCATATTGTCACTTTTCCACTGGCTCGTCTTCAAAAAAGAGGGGAACCATTGTGGAAAATGAAACGAAATGAGAACAATGGTGCCAGTTATAAGCAAGTCAGATAATACACTGGCTTGCCTTCTACAATTGCTCATTGAAACTCAAGGCTTGCTCACATCAGCAAGGCAAATGAATTCTCAAAGAAATCAGCTTATTAAAATCAAGCCTGTATAATTTCTATCAACAAACATCCTGGTGTTTCAAGGACGCATCTATTTCCCTTCAACAATTCTAACAGAGTAACTTAAGATCATATTACAATACCAAAGGCTTTCTTAGATTTATTCACCCCGTGCAACATAACCAGATAGCTTTCAGAAGGACACTCAACAGGCTTTTGCCTCTATCAACAAAATTAATAAGCAATTCTATTTTAGTACCTACAAAGCACTGGAGTCCATGCAACAGCAATTCTAGTACTGTTCGCTTATTTAGACAAAATGGAAAAGATTTGTAGAAGCAAATGTGAGAAGAGGCAAAGTTAAAAGAAAAAAAAAGTAAAACAAAAAAAAAAGGACAATACAATATGCTGGATTGATACAGATAGCTCTGTGTCTGCTTCATATGGAGGTGGGTACACTATAGTGTGGCGACAAGAGGCTTTGCCTGTGTAGTAAGCTGTAAGCATATAACCAAGGATGTATTTTTAACCCTTGCTTTTTCATACCCAAGTTATAATTCAATTTGTACTCAGGAATTACAGGTGATTTGTTGCTTTTTTACTTCTCTTTTGCAAATTGTCAACTTCGATTTTTTTTTCAGTGGAGTCATAAATACACTGGCATGTGTGGACAGTCAGTGTCTCCAAGTATTTGGAAACTACTACTAGAGAAATGTTGGGAGGAAAGACTCCAAAAACAAAATTCCCAAGTTGAAACAACCTAACACATGAATATTAGGACTACTAATCACTAGTAACTTGTAAAGACCACCTACTACTGGATAAGTAGGTAATGGGTGCCACCCTCCTTGTTGCATAGATGTGATGAATTGTTCAGTTTTTAACTGTCCATGAAAACACATACAACATTGCTAATCTAGAGCAACTAGAAAAATCACTGTAAAGATTTCACTAACAGATGACTTACAGGACACAGAAAGCAAGTTAGTGCTATTTGCTGTTTTGTTTAAGTGTTCAATTACTCTGAACTAGAGACTAAAGCACAAATTATCCTTGCATATTAACTTTGCTGAGAAGTAGGCTTACATAGACTTCCATGTAAGTTAGGCTCTCCTATAAAAAAAAAATAAATCAGTTGTTACAGAGATTGCTCGCATTTTTTCAAAGTTCACAGTGCCAGTGTTTGTCTGCCTTGATCTGCAAGCACTCTGAAATGACAGAGAAACATGAACTGCTCAAAGCTTGGCTCTTTTGGTAGGATTTCTCTTCTCAAACGTACGATATTCCTTCACCTAAATGTCAGAAGAACGGAGATTGTGCCTTTAGTTTTGTCTCACCAAGGCCAAAATAAGCAGTGACTCTTTGATCATTGTCTTTATCAGTAGATATCTGTGCCCAAATTCCATTGAAAAGCTCCCAAAGAGAATTCTGAAGTACAGAAAGTAGAATGGCCTTGTTACTTTACCAGAAGTGTCATATGCAGACATAGAGAGGCAAGAACTAGTGCCTGTAACAGGAAGAGTTCCCATTCTATAAGTGTCCTTCTTGAAATATGCACCAGGTCAGAATGAACTGTGGACTCTATGAAAGAATTAATGATTATTTTTTTTTGTAACCTGTGTTATAAAGATTAGACAGATCATCATAATCAACCTGAAGAGGCTACACATTTCAGCAAACAAATCTCAACTCTGACACTCATCTGAAAGAATTTCTGGGAGGTTTTCAGCATTCCAATACCACTCATAAGAACCTTGCATAAGGGCATTAATATTGATGACAAAGTAGATTTTTCAAGGACTCAGAGCAATTCATTTTGTAATAGCTTTTCTGAACTCTTTTGCTTAGTGCTGATGCCTGAACTATTCTTCTGTGGCTGAAAGACAGGAGGCTCAAACAATTCACAAATACCTGTTCCTCTCCAAATCACCATTCAGTCTCTCTTGGTACTTATGACCTACCACCCTCCCCGCTCCCGCAGATTCCCAGTTTGGAAAACATCACCGTATGGCTTGGAAGCAGCCAGTGGTGAAAGTCCTTGCCGTAACTATCTGCTATGAAGTGTCACACAGTGGTAAGGCAGGACCACAGGGACCCAGGTCCATACACTGGTACAGCACACCTTTAGTCAAGCGCAGCATTATTCCTGCTCATCAATCCTCTTCTCCTACATCCCACGGGAAAAGCTACTGGAGATGCACCACGAGCCCTCCAGGGCCACGAAGGGGTCTCCGCTGCCAAGGGCCCCTGGAAAGGGCCAAAATCTCGGCAGAGCCCACTAGGGCTCCTCGGGCAGTCGATGGCAGCGGCGCCCCGGTGGCCCGGGGAGGAGCAGGAAGCGAGCCCGGCGCCGATCCCAGCCACCACCCCCCCCCGCCGACACCCCCCCCTTCGGCAGCGGTCCGCGCCCCAGCCGGCCCGCAGCCCTCCGCCAGCGGCTGGGGGCGACCGGGCCGCCCCACCGCACCTCACCCACCGGGGGGACACCCCGATCTGCGCCCAGCTCCCGCGAGGGGGCGGCTCCCCTCCTCCCGCCGCGGCACAGTACGCCACGGCGGCTCCCGGCCGGACCGCGCCCCCTCCTCCCCCCGGTCCGGTTCCCACGGTGAGAGGAGCGGGGCGGCCCGGCCCGGCCTGGGCGACCCTGAGGGGGCGGCCCCCTCCCCCGCGGTTACCTTCCCGGTACTTCTTGCGCAGCCGCCGGTGAACGCTCTTCACCACCCCCGACAGCTTCTCCTGCTCCAGCTTCCGCTCCTGCTCCGGGGGCGGCGGCAGGAGAGGGGCGGCGGCAGCCCCACCAGGCCGGGGCCGTGGCTGCGGAGCGGCCTCCATGGTGTTACCGCTGCTCCGCCGCGCAGCCCGGCTGAGGGGGAGGGAGGCGTGAGCGCCGGGCGCTGCGGCGGGGCGGGCATGCGCACCGCGCGGCACGACGGGAAATGGAGTCCTCAGGGCCCCACCGCCCCCAGGCGGCTGCCGGACTTGTTGTCCCAGGTGCCCGGCGTCCTGTCAGTGGCCTCTCTCGGCCTTGAGGGCAAAGGCTTGGCCACATCCTAGAGGTGTGGGCTTGGTTATGTCCAGCAAAACTTCCCACACACACCCCCAACCTGGAGCAGGTCACTCTGTGGGGCTTAATAAATTCATGGGAGAAATTAGGTGAGAAACAAACAAAGGGTCCTGGGGCAGCACAACTTGTACAGTCATTGAATGGTTTGGGTTGGAAGGAACCTTAAACATCATCGAGTTCCAACCCCCCTACCATGGGCAGAGACACCTCCCACTAGAGCAGGGTGCTCAAAGCCCCATCCAGCCTGGTCTCGAACACTTCCAGGGATGGGGCATCCACAGCTTCTCCGGGCAACCTGTTCCACTGTCTCACCACCCTAACAGTAAAAAATTTCTTCCTGATATCTAATCTAAATCTTCCCTCTTTCAGTTTGAAGCCATTACCTTTCATCCCATCCCTACATGCCCTTGTAAAAAATCCCTCTCCAGCTTTCTTGTAGCCCCCAGTTAAGATACTGAAGGACTTCCAGGGCAGTGCCGCAGTGGGGGCTCCTCTCTCTTCCCTGCGTCACCCCAGTTCACCTACTGCCCCAGGGACTCCTGTAGTAGATCTGGGTGTAAATCCCTCTGAAGTCGGGTGGTAACACCCATTCCCGACCTACAAAAGACCTTGTGGAAACAAGTTGAATTCAAAATAAGGTAAAGTGAACCTTGGTAGGTTGGTGTCCGTGGTGTGGATGAGGGCATTTGAAGAGCACAGTTTTGTACAGGCTTTTTTCTGTCTTCGTGGAGCTGCTGCTGGGCCTGGTGCTTGGCAGAGTACAGTTTCTGATGTTTTTTGGGTGGAAATACACCACTGGAACAGGAGCAATACCTGCAGCCAGCAAAACCACCCCTTTGAGGGGAAGACCTTCACCTGCAGCTCTGCTCAGCTTCAACCTCTCACCAAACCTTAAGTACTTCAGTTCTGTCTTTCAGTCATCGCTGGAAACAAGGTGGACAAAACCATTCCTCACGAGATCACGGCAGGGAAATCCGCCACAAAGTTGCTTGCTTGTTTGACTTGGCCAGAAGCAGCTAATTGTCTTCTCTGAAGTTGTTCAAAAACATTAAGGAGGTGATTGCGGCTGCAATTAAATCAGTGACAAATCCGACTTGGGTAGGGTCAAGGTTGCATCCTACTGAGAAGTCAGTGACACATGCAGCTGTGTGCAGTGGGGTGTGTAACAGGTCCTCGTCAGCCCTGTGTGATTCCTGCCAAAAAAGATTTCACAGCTGATCACAGAGGATGGTGTCGTTCTGCTTTTCCCATGAGCTTCTTTCTGAAGGTGACATTACCAAGACGAGACAGCAATGTCCAGGCAAAAAGCTTTTCAGTGTTAGTAACTGCAAAGACACCCCCTTTTCACTGCTCTGACTCAAATACTGTGTTGCACCCATTGCCCTGAAATTGAGCTGCACAGTATGACTAAAGACCCAGTTTTCCTGGTGCTGTTATTTTTCACAAAGTGCTTAAAACAACATCAGCCTAGTTTGGATCTTCCATCACTATATTTACATGCCACTATGTATTTTATTGGTGGAATATTTCAGTTTGTTTTTTTTCTCAAAATACAGGAAAATGATGGAAGGAGAATTGACATTTTTGCTCCTGACATCAGCACTAAGAAAGAAAAGAGAAGTATAGTGATATAGTTATTCTTTTAGTTACATTTTTCTTTTAAATTTAAAACTGGAAAAAAATGAGCATTTAAAAAAAAATGAGTACATATTAATTTTTCCTTTGACTTGGAAAACACCCGAAAATCATCTTCTCATGGAGGTTATTGGATTTCATATTCACCAAACTGATCCAGGAAGTCAAATCTGGATTAGAAAGAGGACTTGGTGCTGGGGTTAATGACAGCTTTCTGAAATATTTCTAGTTCTATTTTTATATGCAAATCAGCCTAAAAAGAACTAAGATGGTGTAAAAAGAGATTACGCTGATAACTACTAGGAACCTTTTGGTTAATGGGCAGTTGACATTGGGGTTAATCTTCCTTCCACTTTTACATTGTGTAGGATTTGGGAAAGCAGAGAAAGAAGAGGAAAAGCATGAGTCTTCTGCACGTAGCATGATAATGGGAGAGCACTGAGGGAGTCTTCTCAGAAAAGCAGGAGCACCAGAGTGACAGAAAGGAGATGGAGGCATTTGGAGGACACCTGGCAGACACTGCTGTTGCTGGTGGGGGGGCATCAACCCACCACCTCCATGTCAGGAGCCTCCAGACTCAGAAGTGCAGGTTACACAGTCAATATATGAGTATATCTATGGTTTGGGAAACTGGAAATCTGGTTGTCTTTGTGAAATATACTCTCTCAAAATAATAGTAAAACAATAATACAACGTTAGTATTTGCATGATGTTATCACTGTTGGATTTCAGTTCTTAGGAATTCTTTCTAAAACTAACAAAGTGGTTTTAAATACAAAGTGGGTTTAATTCATCACAATTACTTAAAAACTTACAGTATTAATATTAGACATACTTTATTACTAAGGCTATACTTTACAGTTTTTACATTATTGTCCTTGCTTTTTGAATAAAAGTTAATGATGGTGTTGCTTTATATTTTCAATATTTTGATTATTTTCTGGTATTATAGAAATAAGTCAACAAGGGAAAAAATCCAACTCAGTACATTAATGCACAGACTACTTTCATATCAAGGTGTACAAGCTATTATTAAAAAATAAGAAATAGAGAAGTATTGAATTTTTAACATAAGTGGTTCTAAAAGAAAATAGACCAAAATATAAAATACATTCTTCCTTCTTAAATAAATAACGTAGAAGTTTAGTTTCACTAAGCAAGTAAACGACATTTACCAGCTGCCAAGTTTTTCCAGGAACAACAATGAAAGAATACTCGAGAAAGAAGCTTTATGCTCTCAGGACACGCAGATACTTACCTCAGAATATGTGGTGAGAGTTGGCTCCCAGTGACAGACGCTGCATGCAGAGCAATCAAAGGAGGCGCTTCCCCAGAGCGCTGCATGGAGATACTGGGGGGGTGATGGGGCAGGCGATTAAAGCAGGACCGGTTCTCGCAGGCGCTGATGACCCAGTGCTCTGTTGAGGTGGAGAAAAAAGCATCTGTGCTCAGTATGAATGAGGTGCAGGAAGAGTCAAGGAACAAATGAAGATGAATTTAAGTCTTGTGATCATCCCCGAGGCATGAGCGCAGAACGAGCAGAACAAGCGATAAGGATGCAGGGGGATAAGACAATAAACTACCTGTGTCCTGGTGAGGACCATGGAGTTTGACCATCTGGGAAAGAATCATTTTGAGCAGCTGGGCTTTCTATATTGGATGTAGAAAACAGCCAAACCATCCTCTGTGTATTAGTTACTTTCTGAAAAAAGATCAAAACAATTTAGGAAAGACTAGAACAGGTTCTTTTGACATTTCTGTAATTTTTCAGTGCCCGTCATTTTTAATGTATAGCTTTAGAAACAAAAGTCTTGGTTCTCAGGCCAGAAGGAGGAATAACCCCAGCCTTTTCCAGTACTTGGGTGTCTAGGACATCCACCTGGGATGTGGGAAAACCAGTTCACATCCCTGCTCTGCCCCAGGGCATCTGAACCCACATCTTCACTACAAGATTATACAAAGTGGAAGTGCTCTTCCTTCCTGAGGGAAGGGTGACAGTAGCCTATATTTTCAGCCTTTGTCCCCAGGGGAAACGATGGAAGAAAAGTAATATACAAACTTCCTGAGCGCGCAAATCTGCTTCCATCTCTATTTCAGTGGCATTTTTCACAATTAAGTCTTCTCAGCCTCTTCATCCCTTCTATCTTATAGATGCTGGTTGTTTGAAAAGGAACAAAAAAAAAAAACAAACTGATACAGCTTCAAAGAGAAGAAACCTTTCTAGACAGCACTCTCTCTCCAGTGTGATGACATCATCATAAGAGTCTCTAATGCAATGTAATCTGCAAAAATATTACCAAAAGCACATAATGATTTTAATGGAATACTGAAGCACTGTGGTAATTTAAAAGGAATGAAAGGTTAGATGCAGAACTGTTTTTGCTGTATGTATTTGAAGGGAAGACAAACAGGCAGCAATACTATATTTGGTTTGAATTTAAGATTTTTCTTCTTCCTTAATTGTGGAGTGCTATAAGCCATGAAAATAAGATGATTTGATTTAAAAAGTGGGAGTCACATCCCTGAATTTGCACCGAGGTAATTATTAAGAGCTGGTCCATTATTACATTTCTCCAGACTACACACTTTAGTAATTTAGTTATTAAAATTACATAGTAATTAAAACTGCTACTCCATAACAATAATTTTATAACAACAAATCCTGGATTCCATTTCTGGAGGTTGACACCTTTAAAAATAAGTTTACATCAGCAGTTCCATTACTTAGTCCCCTGTGTATTTTAGTGGAAAGATAGCCTTGATATTAACCTCAGCCTGCATCTGAAGTCCCAGTATTTACAGAAATAATCAATTTCTTCTGGAAAACAGAGGATTCTTATATTGAAGGACCAGCTAAAGTTGTTCCTCCAGTAAGCAGAGATGGCCACCTTGGAGAAGGAGGCTGAAAAACCCTTCACACATGGGAGTTCTTCGTGAAGCCTAATTATATATCCTCAAGACCATGAGAATTAGACACTAGGATAGGTGATTTTATATATAGTGATAGGAGGTTTTATTTATTGAAATCTTGTCTTTTGCTTGTTAGCTGTGTTGCAATAAATCAGAAATAATTTTAACAGTAGCCAGCATTTCTGATGAGCAATACATTTACTGTCCCTGTTGTGGCCAGCAGATACCAATTGTGTCCGTCCATGGAAAGGAGCTGTTTCTTTTGACACAGGAGGGAAAAGTTAAGGCTTTGTTAAGCCCTTCTGTCTGTCCCTTGTTTGACAGTAAAGTGGGAATTAAATTTTGTGGAACTACTGAAATGTTTAATGAAAACCAGCAAAGTACTTTATACCTGAGTAATTCTGAATGTTATGTGTATGTGTAGAAAGTAAAACTGCCCTTTAATACTGAGAACAGATAATGCACTTTTTGAATAAACGCTGTACTTCACTGTACAACTTCTTTGCAACATAAGCATCACAAACATACTTAACACTTTATTAACAAAGATCATTAAATTTAAACATAATTTATTGAAAAGTAATCTCAAGTTGCCGTAAAAAGCTGGCTTTTCATTGATTTTAGTGTGAGTATATTCTTCTGTTATTTGCAATGTATGAATTATTAAATGAAGAGAGTCAATATAATGATTGCTTTAACAAAGACTACTAGCTACTATTTCTAGATTGAGTTTCTTCTTAGCTGATTTCCTGCTGCTATAAAAGATTAACTCATAAAATCACTTTGATTTAGCAAGAGATGTCAAAACACCCAGCAGGTCTAACTGGTTTTCTCCCAATGTCAGTCAAAACAGTATGTGGTTTTAGCACTGATTCATGTTTCTGCCAGCTGCTCTGCATAAACTTGCTGAGTAATCAATTTGAACAAAGTAACTTTAAGAAAATTCAGTGCTAGTAGGAAAGATTTTATGTTTGATTATTTGTGTCTGTGGAACCTGAGAGCCTTAAAGATGTTGTCAGTTCTTTGGACTCAAATTCTAGTCTTCCTGTATAAGTCCAGTATGTATAATTCCAGTTCAGCTCTGTAGCAATATGGCTGTACACTAGGTTATTTTCAACTTGGGAAATACATTACCCCTGTAATCTTGTACTGCAGGTATGATAGCCTGACTCATAAATGAAGATGACCTCACAGTCTGATTGGAGTTGTGGGTGCTAAAAGGCACCCAGAGAAAGACTAAGATGTGTGTGAATTTTTGAGACAGAAAAAAAAATGGTCTATAGAGAATAAACTGTGATGCCCTGGATAGATCAGGGCACGCTGCATCATTTCACTTTCCTCTTTCTTTCCCCTCCTAAGTCCTGCGAGGGTGTGGGAGAAGATATTTTGGGTATCATTAGATATGATCTATAAAGGAATACATCTCTAGTATGCATAAACTATTCTTGTCTATTCCAAAGATTGCCCAACTCCTTTTAATCTCTCCTGCCTCTTGGATGCTGTCATGTGGTTTATTTGGGACTCTACTGTAGTTGAAGTCAAGTTTTCAGTTAAGAAGATGAGAGAACAACAACAAAGACTATTCATACAACATCAAACAGAGCTCTATCTTTGGGACAACATACTGCAGGCAGTATAATATACTTCAGGAAGCGCAAGGAATGCCAAAGCTCTTACCTTGCACACAGTATTTGGTATAGAGTTCATGTCTTATGTTTGGGTAAGTTTGGCCTCAGTGACGCTTTTGTCTAAGATATTATCAATAAAATTAAAAGGGTTAGTACACTCTTCATTGGTTTGACGAACTGGGATTTAGGAGCCTAAAGAATGGTGGTAGGAGAAATGAAACCATGAATATTAATGCTGTTTCAGAATTTTTGACAGGAAGTACACAAAGGCACGCAATAGTTTTCCCATATGAACACCGCAGATAAAGATTATCTGCTGTTAAAAGAATGGTTTCTCTTCTCTTCTCTGGAACATCTAATAAAACAACTGTGACACAAATACCATGAAGTGAGCATTCTCCACACTCAATTTTTTTTAAATTTTATCTCCTATTACTATGGATAAAGAGTGATCTGATAGCAGCTGCCCTGAGGTATGAATGAGACTACAGTCTGCAGAAGACAACAGCAGTTCTGAAAGGCTTATTTAGAGATAGGTAGTGTGTGATAAAATTAAATAACCATTTCAATTGTTGAGGATACACTGATAAACTGTTACATTCAAAAACTAGGAAATAAAACAGAAAGCTACTGTAGCAGTTAATGGAGACATACATTTCATACTGATGTTCAGATTTTTGTTAAGACTTGGAATCTTTCAGATTTCTGGCTCATAAAAACCTCTCTCTAGGTATAAGAGTGTTCTTGTCCAAGATCAAGATTAACTGTCTTGTTAACTCCTAGCAAAACTGCAATAATTAGGGCTGGAATTTCAAGTCTTGTTGAAATAATGAATATCTTATACGTTGAAAACATTTAAATAATAATTTAGAATATGCGTTTGAGATACAACACAAATAATTTCATTAGATGCATATTTTTTTTAAAAAAATAAATTTGTCAAACGTCAAGGAAATATGCATCTACTACCTTCAGACACCCTTTCTTTCAATCCCAGCCAGATGTTTCAGTGGTGGCAGTGCACTTCCCTAGCCCCACACATGACCAGGAGCTATCACGCAGAGTCTTTTGAGGTCCTGTAGTGCTTTCCCTCCCCAGGCTTGGTCCTGTGTGGCTCCCACCATCTTCGCCCAAGCCCCCATGATGGTAATGCTGTGCCAGCCCTTGGTCTTCGCCATGCCTCTGCCCCTGTGGTGCCCCCCAAGCCCCCCGTTCCAGCTTCTGGCCCCTTCTTCTGCCTCATTTTCCTGCTTTCCTGTAGGATTTCCACAACTCCACAGCTTCAGTCTCACTAACAGCAGTGGAGGGCTGAAGCCCAGCCTTGCAGAGAGGCAGAGAAACACAGGGAGGTGAAATGGCTGCTGTAAACCTCTCTGTCCAAAATGGAAGGTGGCAGCCATGTTGAGGAATGAAGAAACACGTGAGGAAAGGTGGCCATCTGCCCCACAGCAAGGGTCAAACTTCTGCCCTGAGGAGAGAGGGCAACACAGAAACCAAGAACATTTGTCAGGAGAGGATGGATTGCTGTGGAAATGCAGACTGAGAGGCAAGTCCAGCAAACCATGGAGGAGGTGTCTCCAGGCACACACAAAGCTAGGGCAGCCACCACAAAAGCATGAAGCGCTGGAGCCTGCGACCTACCACACTTCTGTGCTTTCTCCCCATGCAGCTCTCAAACATTTCAAAGCCGGTCCATAATCTCATTGGCATCCTAACAGGAGGGGGAAGAAGCACCTCCAAGCCACAGGACAGCCTGCACCTTCATCTGGCCTTGGCAGAATCCCAGCTGCATGATCTGACCAGCTCTGTAATTACAACCACAATGTATTTTTCAGCCCCTACAGGTGCCGTGTCTTTTTCATTAGTTAAAAAAGAAAGTGAAGGGGAAGAGATAACTGCAAATACTTAATTTCTTCAGACTTGTGGTTGTCAAGTGGAACCTATGTCAAGACAGGAAATGTAGTTCTGCTTTTCAAAAGCAACCAAATTTTGCTGGGGATCCAGTAGTGAAATAGTCATATTTGCCATTTTGGCTTATTCCTCAAAACACATTGCAGGTAGGTACTCACACATTTGGGGGGGGTTGTTTGTGTCAGTAAAGTTTTCAAACCGGTGCAAACCCCCCTTATAAATGTTGATGGCTTCGTTAGAGAGAAATGATGTCAACAATGCTTTTATTATAGAAATGTCTTTTTAGGCTACTCACTTTTCTGCACTGGTCACCAAGGAAAAAACATCATTTTGGAAATCATAATGACAACATACTACAAAATAGGGACAATGATTTGCCAGCAGACTATAACATAAGGAGGGCATAAGAGCCAAAGGCAGAATTCCTGCTTGCTGGAATGTGAAAGGTGAATTTTGCTGAAAGACTCCTTTAAATTCTGTGATTCTGTAAATCCAGGTGAAATGGCTGTCAGCTCCCAGGTCATATGCTCAGCGGGAACATAATTTCATATTATAAAGTTATAATAGTTGTCTCTTTTGGAGTCTGATGTGATCATGCAGCATGAGGCTTGTCATGCAGCCTAACAGGTACTTGAAGCATTGCTGTCCTTGCCTTTTCAGATGCCAGAATGGTCTCCTGGAGTCTTTTCTACTTAAATAGAAACAGCTTTTTCTTAGAAGACATAGAAATAATTCTGAAGCATCAATAAAAGTAATTGTGGCCAATTATCTTACATAACTCATGACCTTTCAAGCTCAATTTGTACTCATAAAGGTGAATTTTATCCATCATTACTTAAAGGTCCCTGAACCAGAACTAAAAGCATGACCAAAAATATATTTTAAAAATAATCTTGAAGTCTGCATTTTCCCTAATTTTTTTTTTTTTTTTGGGGGGGGTTGTTTGTTTGTATTTTGTTTTGTTTTGGTTTTTCCCAAAAAATTCTAAAACCTGTGTGAAAAGATTAGAAGAAATTTTTGGTTTAAAAGTATTTCAGGATGTACTTCCCCTTGATAGAAGGCCACCTCCATGTTTTTTTACCATTCAGTCTGATTTCTAAAGACCCATAAATGTATAGAAAGATTTAGCTGGTGTTACAGTTGTTGGAGGGTTGTCCATGAGTGTAGTTATTTTTACACAATTTGGTAATTCAAAAGAAGTTGCCTGTAAAACCAGCTGAATGGAACAAACGAAATTCTGTTGGTCAGTGAAAGCTCATTTATGAAAGGAGCAGCTCAGATTAGATGGTGTGAAAGACATTGGTTTTGGTATGACCAGTGGTTACTTTTAAATCATGCTTGGTAAGGACCCCTGGGGATACTCAGAATTTCACCCTGTTCCCCAATCTAGCACAAGGCATCCTACAAAACCTTGTTGATGGTTTTTATTCAGGCTACCTACACATCTCATTTATTCTACAGCCTTGGCGTTACTTAGGATGCCTAGGATTATCTAGGATAAGGAATCCCTCTTGGTCATGTTTTATGCCTGATGGATTTCCTTAAATTTGGTCTGTAATTTGTGGCAGCCCAGCTGCTGCTTCTTGAACTAGCCTTATAATGGAGGCAGAAACCTCTGAACACGGGGCACACGTCCAACTGTGAACAGCAGCTTCAGTAGCCACCCCAGTGTAACCTGATAGAGCCAGAGTGCTAAGAGAAGCAAGACAAATGCTTATTGTGTTATTTAAATTCACACCTGGCTTGTTTGTTTTGCAATAGCTTCTTCATGCAGATGAACATGGATGGGACCTTGGCCAATTTTATTTTGCTGGAGGAACCTTTTGCTCCTGGGGATTGAATGGACCTACCTACATTAGTGGTTAAGAGCACTAAATAAAAGTTTCTATGATGTGAATTGCCCTTGCCTGTGAACGTCCTATGCTTGATGTTCTTTAAGTTACATCACTTAAGGCCTTTGGAAGACAGGAACTGGATTTCTTCATGAAGAAACTTAGCTGGAAGTTGCATGCCAGGGATTTTTCTAGCACACCTCAAAGGTAATGGGAACATGTAATCTTTGGTCTGTTGAGAAAGAATACAGAGGTTGATCCTGTTATTATTTAGGATTGTACTCCAGCATCATTTCCTCTTTTATCCTGAATAAAAGAAATACTGGCACAAAGGTGAGCTCTCAATGCTCTCCATTGGTGGGACTTCTATAGAAGTGCTAGAGGTTCCTTTATTCAATCTGAGCAACTTGATGAGATTTCTGAAATTATAAAGACTTTCCAAAATGCCTATATTATTGCTATGTTGTAAGAGTCTTCCAAAAGATTTCTCTAATCCTCAGTGAGTCATGTTTTTAATGGAATTTTATTTTAAATAGATTATCTTCTACATTCTCTCCTCTCTAGAGTATATGCTCAGTGACTGTAATGTATACTGTTCTGATATTTCAAGTTACCAGGTCATCTATGAATGTTTCTGAGTCTCCTCTTCCTACAGAACCTGGCACTTAAATGAAGGTAACACGCAAATGGCTACAGTCTGAAGTCTTCTTTTGCTACCGGGGATTGCTGAATTCACCTGTGCTTGCTGGGTTCTCAGAGATGACGGACATAAGCAGCTACTGCTTCTGATAGCAGTTGCTTATCAGGACTAAATGTGAATCTCTTAACCTTACTGGCAAGGCATGGGTCAATATGCTTAGTAAGGGAATTGTGATCACTATTACTCCGCATATACTCTTTTAACAATAGTTTTATGAACAATTGGCTGCAGACTGATGTAACCTGTCTTGCTTCTAACAGAAAACCAGTAATGGCCATTGGATCACATGTTGGTATTTGGTGTGTAAACATGCAAGTCTTGATTGATAAATGGGCAAAATATCTGCATAGTTTTGGAACAGGCTGTAATTCTGACTGCAGGAATTGGTTGGTGTGCTCAGAGGGAGTATTTTCTCACTTCAGTCTTTAGCTGTTTCTTGTTTTTATAATTTCATGTAAGTGAGTCCTTAAATAAGAATACCAGACAAGATTGCAACAAGAAGAGATTTGTAAACTGAATAAAGCCAAAAATAAGGAACAATTTTTTCTATCTTATATATAAATTACACTATTTTTTACCATTCATATATTTGTGTTGAATGTGGCCATGAGTGCCATAGGAGCAACTTGCAAGCCTCAAAATGAGCATCTCAGCCAATGTGTAAGAGCCCATATTCAGGATCATATGGTGGGGAGAATTCTTGAAGTGTAGAAATTATTCCCTGGCTTTGGCTCTACTGAAGGATGACCCCCTGTCATCCTACTGTGACCTCTCCCTCGCTCCACCACCTCTTATAGTGGCACACTGAACACAGCTTCCCCAGCTCTGTATAGCATGGAGGTTAACAGCATGGAAGAGAAGCATTGTGCTGTAAGCTAATGAACTTTGGACATCAACTCAAGAAAGTATGTGGCGAAGACCCACTACATGAATGCCACACAACCTAGAAGATGTGGTGGGTCCATGAATAAAATGAGTTTTATATCCGGAGCAGGATAAGGGCAAACTGGGCTCTAGGTATGTTACAGTCCTAGATTAAGTGCAGTTCCCCCTGTCAGTACTGTCCTTTGAAATTATTTCCAGGCAAAAAATCAGATCTTTAATTGTATCTGGTTTGGACTTTGAAGAATTTCTGAACAAAGAGCAAGACTATATTTTAAATAATATATTCTTGAAGAAATTAAGATGTTGATGTGTATACGTCATCTCACAAGCCATATGTAAATTCATCTGTAGAAGAGATTTCTTTAAGAGTAACCATGGGGGGAATTGCGTCCAGTTCCATCACCTTTTATAACTCAAGAGAACTGAGTCATATGTTTCTTATCAAGTCACACACTTTATGTAGTCTTACACTTGCACACAGTGTACATGCTAAGAAAAAAAAAGACCCTTTGCATTGTATAGGTTATTAGACCTACCACCTCAGAGGACCATTTATTTATTACTTATTTATCTATTTACTTCATTTCTCTTGCAAGCTGGTTTCAATGTGGAGATGAACTAATAGATGCTTATCCTTCAGCCATTTTGGCACAGGGTAGCCGCTGCTAGGGTGCCACAGATATCCTCTAATTTCTAGGACACCCTTCAAAATTAACCAAGGGGCTGAACCTGCACTGCAAGTTTTGAGCCAGCCCTTGTCATCGTTGAATTGTTGACAAAGAAGTTGCTGCCTACTGATAGACCCTTAAGGCAGAGCAAGGTAATGAGGAGCTGGGCCATGTCAGGTTTTTTTCTTGATACTTAATGGTTCCCAGCTCCCAATTCAATATTTCAATTGCAAAATAATACTTTGTAATTGAAGAGTGCGCACTTTGAAATGGTAACTTTAGCCAAGTATTGATTATTTTTTAAAAATTTACAAGATTTATTGTACTTGGTGGGAGGTGACCTAATGAATCACAGAAGAAAAGCAAAAATTAAAATGTATGCTAAATATCTGTCTTTCTAGATTTCACCAGATCGATTTTAAGTCTATAGGCTAAGTGAAGATAATAATCTATGAGACTGCAGTTTCACAGATATTTTTTGATTTATACTAGTGAAGCTGAATTGTAGTAGTTGCAGATTTCCTGCACATAAAAATTGCAAATTTCTTACAGGAACCAATTAGCAGTAAATGGGAAGTGACCAAGTAAATACAGCACTTAGAGACAGAAAATGTAACAGAGGAATATACCATTGTTCTAAATCTCCCAATGTGTTTAAAATAACAAGAGATAATGTAAGTGTGGTCTGCAATCAGAAAAACAATTGTAGACTGATTTTTAATATGCTCTAAAAATTTAGGAAATACAAACTAAAAGGAGGGAAGGGCATATATCAGGAACACATTTTAATCCAATCAGTCAGTTAGGTGATCAATTAGCATAGCAAGGGCAAACAGATCAATGGTTCTATCTTCAAATGAGAACAAATGTGTTTACTTACCAACACTTGCATCTTTAAGATAAATGTAATCTCCTTTTATGTCAGTTAAAATTCCAAGGTTTGTTGATGTTGCCTCTTTTTTCCTAAATAATTACTTGTTTTGCCCTTACCTGACCTTGAGCAGAAACTGGTTGCCCGAAAGGAGTCAACTGCTGACACATGCAGCTCTCCTCAGAACATCCTACAGTAGGAGATTTTGCTCACAGAACTCATTCTCCTTCACCCTAAAGTCACAGATTCAGATCTATCCTAATCGGAATTAAATATAATTAATTTCTCATCAATGTTCTTCAGTAGCTTCTTATTTGTCATGGACAGTTCCTAATGCACAAGTGCCTATGTGGAAGCTGGGTCACGAACAGCATCTGTGGGTTGTTTTAAGAGTGGTGGAAGGAGCCACCATGTTCACTGGGAGTAATCCACCACAGTCACAGGAGATCCTGTGATATGTGTGTACTTCACGTGCATCCACAAAATGCCCTGCTTCACATGCAACTGTGAGTTTGAAGCACTTTGAACTGAACTAGACTTGAAGTAGAAGGTCAGGAAGCATAAGGGAGGAAAAAACTTCTTAGGAAGGATTGTTTTAGCATGGAATAGAAGTACCCCTTGCAGTATCAAAGGACTTTATTCTTTAAAATAAAGGAGGAAGACCTCAGGAAAGAGGAATTGCATTGCCACTTCCTGAGTCCTTTCCAGAATGTGGCCAAGAAGGATCCGCTCCCAGGGTATGAACCTGAAAGCTTCCACCAATCCTACATTTAATATTAACAGCCACTTTGGTCCTTGTGCTGGTGAATTCAACAGGAAAAACTTCCAGCCATAAAGTCTGTGTGATGTGGAGATGTTTCTTTTTAGCCTCAAGCTGTGCAAAGCAGCCATAAGGTGCTTTTGTTCTGCATGGTGTACAAGGAAGCAGTAACACATTCTACACAGCAACGACAAGAAAAAACAGGTTTGTCATTCTCAAGCTTGAGAAATCTTGGGAATGCTTCTTAAATCAAACTTCTTGTGAAACAACGTGATGCAAAAACAATAACTGATATGATTGGTGATTATGATAATATTGTCTACATAAACTAACCCCCCTCAGAACCTAAGTATTGTGCTGTTTGTTTACCCCAGGGAAGAACACCAGCTGGAGCTACATCTGCTCTGGCAGCAGATGTCACAGCCGTAATGCTCGTTGTCTTTAGGTGCAAGATATATGGAAAAACCTATTTACATGGAGAAACAAGGCACTAGTATAGCGCTGTCTGTGCTACAGAGACTAAAAGCTAATATCCATAGCTGAAGGCCAAATGAAATACAGTTCAACTTTCTGGGTCTAATAAAAGTAAAAGTAAGTTTAACTGATATACAAATCCATCAGTCCTGCAAAGCACAAGTGAAAGGTTAAAACTAAATCTTTACTGCAAGGCTTTGTCTTCCTGTTAATTAGTCTGGGAGAACACAAACAGACTTCTCTGGGTATATAAGCACTGTGAAAATACATGGCGATCTAAATGAAATATGCCATCAGGGCCTCAGTGCTTGTGTGCAACTACAGTGTATAGTAACTGGACAAAAAATAAGTAAGTTGAAAAATCATCCTCAAGTTGTTTCCTGCTCCCCACATGAAAAAGCTGTCTTTGTTCAATCTTTTGGCTTGGACTGTAGGCTAGAAGTAAAAAGGAAAACCACAATTTTTTGTGGGGAACTTGGCTGATAGAGAAGTACAAGAACAAGAGCTGTACATTTTGTGGCTGGCAGTGGGTAGGTGTAAAGGTTAGCGGCATCCAAAGGCACTCTGAGTTCTGGGAAGGAAGGTCTGGGGAAAGACTCAGCTTTACTGCAATTCAGAGCAGCTGTGGGATGTGAGAGTGCTGGGATTTTCCCAACCTGCTTTCCTGCCACTTGTTTTTTAGCTGCTTTGCGAAGACTAAGTTTCAGTGATTGCTGTCCTCAGCTGTCCCTAGCATTATGTCTTCTTGACAAAACTGCTAGGAAGAAGCCAAACTCCCTCTTTCTGTCTGCAGCCGTATGGCCCAGGTCAGGGCTCAGAAGGCAAATTCACTCGACACTGACAGGAGCAGTATGCAGAGAGTTCATTACTTGCTGTGAGTCACCCACCCAAGCTGCCAGAGAGAAAAAGATCTTTTGTATTTTCTGTCTGCTCCTGGCTCTTGTTGCTGTTGTGAGACAGGAAAAACAAGGCATCCTTTCACTCTGTTTTTATTTTTAGGTGCATTTTCTCCTCTACCCTTATTCAGTATTTGACATCTAAAAAGCTCTGACTTTCTTGCTGCTTACACAGACCAGATTCCCAGAAGTGCTGTTTGGAAAGGACCTGTAGACCTCATCTACCCCATCTCTTGCTTGAAGCAGAACTCATCCTGGAAAAAAATCAGATTGGCCATGGCTTTGTCTAGCTAAGCATGGAAAAATTCCAGGAATGAAGGTCCCATAGACTCTCTCAGTAAGTGCAGTAGAAACAGAAGCTGACCATAGGCTTTCCTTTTTAACAAGGTTGATGCTTGGTAAGAATGGAATCAGCAGGGGAGAGAGTGAATAACCTGTTTTGCAAATCAGGATGCTAATTTTGCAGAAGTGAACCTTGTTCGTGCAAAGTAAATCATGCTGTAATGTGTTTTTGGTTTTTTTTGGTGATTTTCAGGAAGCATCAACTCTTAGAATCATATCAGCTAAGAATGTCATCGTACTCTGCTTTATGTGGAAGTTTCCAGTGGTATTGATACGGCAGAAATATAATGTAAAATGTAACTTCAGCGTACCCCCATGTTAAATAACTTAGAGCCCCTTTGCCATGCAGAAGAAAATGCCTCTTTGCCACCAAGCAGGAGTTTTCCAGCTGTGTGGAGCTTTGAGGGAAACCAGAGACAGCAGAGAAATGCATCATTAGAGGTGATGCTAATGAGAAGATGCTGGAGCAAAGGTGATTACAACAAAGCAGCAGTTCTTGTTTCCACCCTGAGGTATAAGGAGCAGTAGGTTCATACCAGGTGCTGGGAGGGACACTTACCTGTCCCTGACACGACTGAGGCCTCTGGCGCAGTTCTTTATTTTCTTCTCCATTTCCTCTCAACCCACAGCAAAGGTTTTCTGAGAAGTAATTATAATAGGATTAGTATGTGGTGGGAGTAAATGTGCTTATTTGCAGTGTGTCTAAGGAAGATGAAATTAGGGGAGTAGAGGAATATTCTGTTGGATTGTCTGAATTCTCAAAATTCTGGGTAAGGGCTGATTGAGCTGGTTATTTTTACTTAAGGCCAGATTCCTAATCACAAGTTTTAAAATGCAGTAATGCCGAGGAGGACCTGAGGGTGATGGAGAGCAAATGAGACAGGAGTTCACAATGTGATGAAGTAGCAAAAAATGAGTACTGTACCAGATATATAAATAGGCCATGACTTTTAAGGACAGGAAAATAATTCTGCTTCATGCAGCTTTGCTTACACTTGGGAATGCTGTGTCCAGGTTTAAGAAGACTTTGAAAATTTGATGGAATCCTAGACAGCTGACAGTAATCTTAAGATTTTGGGGAATTGTTCCTATAGAAGCGTTAAATTCCTAAGAAAGATATTTAAGCCTAGGAAGAAAAAAATGAGGCTATAACCTATTCCTCAGGCTGGAATAAACAATGTTATTTCAGTACTGTGAGACAATTGCTGGTATAAACCAAAGGGAATATCCTGAAATCAAAGTAACTGTCCTGCTATTTAATTCTAAGTGAGTTTTTTGTCATTTGTCCATTTTCAGTAGTGGCCTTATGTGCTGGCTTAGGCCAGTGAGGGACATCCTGCAAATTGTCAGATATGTCAAAACCAGGATGGTGGCAGGCACTAGACTCCTCCATATCAGTTTGTCTGCCAGAATGTCTTAAAAATACAAGTTATTCTTTTCCAGAATTTTATAGCATGTGAGTTAACACTTCTCAGCAAACATAAATGAAGAATACATATTTCTTTCCATGTATAGCCATGCACAGAGGTATCAGTATATGAATCACAAAATGTGCTTTATCTAAAAATATGGGCCAAGAAATAAGTATTAGTAGACAGGTAGGTTATTACAGACCAATATTTTTGCTTGCTCAAGGTATCTGGCCATTTGCTTAGTATTGTAAGATGTGAATATACTGGATTAAAACCAGGCAAACAGCTGATAATTAGGAGCTGCTAGAGTGGATGCACCTACTAACTCAAACCAGCTCGAAGTTTTCACAGGCTGCTTGTTTACAGTGTTTTTAGTATGTACTGCATAAAAATGCTGGATATGTCTATAACACATGAGACATAAAAAAACACAACCCAGCATAATTATTTTATGTAAGTGTGTGTATGAATTTTCTAGCCTCTTTATTTGTCCAACTGCTTCACCTAGTCTGATCTCTGTCCTTGGATGTTACACCTCTAACACATCTTCTGTAGACAGCAGCATCGTGGATGTCAAATACCAACAGGATGTCAGGTACATTTTGATGCTGCTTTAATGTATGAGTAAAGTCTGTGTGGCTAAGGCCAAGAAAAATATACAGTCTTTAAATTGTGTGGTATCCTACCTCAGTTTTGCTCCAAACCAGGAGGAGACTTAAGTGGCTGAAAGAGCTGATAACTGGAAGTAAAGTGTTCTGCTTCTAGGCATAAATAGTTAGTAAATAATTATTAAGGCATAAATAGTAAATAATTATTACCTCATATTAAATATCCAATGAGAAAATTAAAAGACACTATTCTTAAAAGGTCACTTCTGTATGAGAAAAGCAGCATTTGTCAGCAAAATTGAAACAAAGTTGAAAAGCTGAACACAGTTTCAATTACTGACTGCTCCTCTTGAGAAAGACTTTTTTCCCTAGGAAACAAATATTGATGAACACAATCAATTGTAAGCTTTCTTTCTTGTTACTTGTAGAGAGAAGCAACTTTGTTAGGTCAGAGTCATTCAAGCTGTAGCGCCATCCTTGTCCAGGCATTTCATCTAATACACGCGAGCTACAAGAAAGCCAGGGATAGTGTTGTGAAAGATTTCTTTCTAGTGAGGCCAGTGGCAGCTTGCAAGAAAGTAAAATGTGTTGCTGCTCTTCAGTGTTTTGTGCCCTTGAGGGGCCTTTCCATCCCTGCTGATGGCCGAATCCCAGACGGGGGAGCCTTTTATAAACCAGAATGGGTTGTTCTCCTGACTTCTTTAGTGCTGTCACATATAAATCTCATCAGTTAAAGAAATTTCCATGAGCACGTGATCAGTCCTACTTTCACAGTCTTACTTCTCTCTGCAAAGTAAGTTCTTTATGCTCAAGATCACCTTCCTCTTCTGTAAGGCCCTTAAAGACACTTTATGGTACACGTTTGGATTAAGGCAGCAGCTGTCACCTCAGGTACAACAAATCTGACTGTCACAACAGAAAAGTCAGGGGGTGAGGCAGCACTTTCCTGGAGACTGATTCAGGATCACTTCTGATCTCATTATTCTCTGTGCCAGGTAGAAGAGTAACTGGAGGCCTCCCTTCATGTATAAAGGCTCACAGACTTGATGATGAATGAAAGCATATGCAACTTTTATCAGGAAAAATAGGATGGGATCTGTACATGACAGATTCTGCGTTGTTTTCTGGTTTTGGTTTGGTTTGGTTTTTTGCTGTGTTATGATTTGAAAGTGTGGCATAAAAATGGCATAGAAACCCGAATGGTGCTGCAGAGCCAAGACCACTGTTAATGCAAATTGTCTTTTTCTAAAGGTCTGGTTCAAGATAGAAGTAAGGGTTTTATACATACATACGTATAAATGTATAAATATCTTTTGTGTACATAGCTGTATTTTTCCCCCCTTCAGTTTCATTTTCATGTTGGCCTTATGCCCCCAGGAGGCCATTTCAGATGAGTACTGCACCATCCTGTTTCTTTGGTTTTGTGCCTTTTCATATGGATTTTTTTCTGAACATTTGCCTCAGAGTAATTTCTTGTCCTCTGGCACAAAGGGTTTGCCAATATTTGGAGGCTCTTCTGGTTCCTCTCTATCAATAGCAGAATTTGATCTTCTTTGGTATTTATTTGTTGACACTTTGTTTGCTTAATTGCTGTAACACAATATACAAATAAATAGACTTCCACAACCAACTTTTTAACTTCTGGTAGCCAAGTCTGAGTTTCCAACTGGTCCTCTACAACACTAAACCCTGCATTTGCTCCTGCTTTTAGTACTTTGGTTACCCTCAGCCTCTAAAAATGCAGAGCTAAAAACATCTATGCCTCAACCCATTGTCTTGCAATCAACTGAGAAATCAAAGAAGGCTATTGACTGAACTGGCTTAACTGCTTACCATAATGGCTTTAACCTTGGGCAGGAGTTTCTGTTTCAGGTGTCATCACACATGGGAATATTTAATTACTTTAGTCTGAATGAAAGGTACTTACCAGACCTGTGTGAGTAATGGATTTTGCTGTGGGGCAACAAAAAAATCAGATGTAAAATTGTTTGGATTTACTCTGTGTTAAATGTATCATTCTGCCTGGAAAAGTAAATGTCTGTTTTGAATGAAAATTGTTTTAATTAAAAAAGCATTAAAATTATTCACATAATTCAACCCAGCTATAATTCTTTCCAGATTTGTCTTTCCTCAGCATAATTTCTGATCTGTGAAAATGTCTTGTACCTTCAGTGTTCAGTATATCCATTTACTTTACCTGTGCTGGTAACTTAGTGGCAGCCTTTTTCATGAATACTAAAAATAGATCTTTTAGCTTGAAAGTGTCTTTTACCACCTGACATTAATATTCAAAACCATTTTTTAGGGGGGGTTATTTTCTGATTCCTTCTTTCACTGATTGCTCTCCCCAAATACTGAGCAGTGCAGAAATCAGCTTAGTGCTCTTTTCCCAGCGCTTCATCTAAATGTGAAGGTCCTCATGCTTTCCTTTACTTGCATTTATCGACTTACATTAGCAGCTCATCTTCTCATACCACATGCTTAGACTTCCAGACTGCATTCAATATCGTAGTCATTTTTGGATCATTGTTAATTTCTGCCCCAGTCCTAGACCCAGTACTTTTTCACATATGTACTTGGTAAAGCTATTAAACTATTCATAATCCTCTTACCCGTTTGCCCAGCATTACTAACATGGATTCCTTTTNTTGAAATCTGCTTTTTGGAATACAGCCGTTTACATTCTGAAAAAGATCTTTTCATGTTATGCTGAGAAAACTGTGATCACAGGGATTAGTTCTTCAGAAAGGTGGATTCTCCTGCGCATGAAATCTTTGATTTCAGGATCATAATATTGTAGCCTGTGTAGTGTAGTCTTCTCAGAAAAAACAGGTGGTAAACCCACACCTAAAGCTTTCACAGCTTTCCAGGGAAAGATGTAATTTTTAGACGTTTTAATAGATTAGACTAGGTAGTGCTGACTTGTGCATTTAAAGCCTATTATGATATGGTTATGTTTACTGCTTTCTGCTGATGTTCTGTCAGTGGAGCCATGGAACCTTTCTGATATACAGGTGAACTCCTTGTATTTTTTTCTCTTCATGAAGCTTTAAATGTTTTCTCTTTTAGTAAATGGTATAGCTATGTTCCCTGAACATGCAATCTGGTACCTTTGTTATGCACTCAGCAAGCCAGGCTCTGGGTCACTTTGTATGTTAAACTCTGCATAATCTTAATGTACTCTATAAACAACTCATAATCTAAAAAGAATTGAGATGTATAATGTTGTTTTATAATTCATACATTCATTTATAAAGGGTGCAATATGCACATGCTAGCAGTTTCCTCTGGGGCCTGAAAACTGAACTGAAAATTGTTTTGACTTATGTTCAGTGTAGTGTATAGAATAGTAATTTTCCAAGATATATCTTAATTGTCAGAGGAAGAGGTGAATTATTATCCAAAGTAGAAAGTAGGACAAGAAAATCTATGTCATGTCACAGTCATTAGTCCAATCAGAATATGAACAAAGAGGAGGGACCACGGAAGTGCTAACCTTGTCAATCATAAAGGAGAACAACCTCAAAATTCAGATTAATCTCATAGCGATTATTTAAATGTTAAGAGTATCTTATTTTATCAAGTGCTGTCAGCTCTTACGAGTGCTGTCTTACAAAATATCTTTGGGTTACTAATGGATGATTGGTTAGGAATAGGAAGGAATAAAATCCATATGTATTGAAATCATGTTAAGTCAGTCTTCAAATCTGTGTGGCTAATGGGAAAAAAGATACCTGTCCTATCCTACATCTCAGATGTTATTTTTCCTGGGCTTTTTAGCAAAAAGGATATCCATATTACACTTATATTTGATTAATTGGGTCCTGTGATTTTAAAGTATATTAGAAATGCACACAAAGTGTTAAAGGGAAGAATCAAGAGTAGTATTGTGGGAAAGACCTCTTGTAAGTGTTTTGGGGAGTTTTTTATTTCTGTTTTTTCCTCTGTGGGTTTTGTGGTTTTTTTTAATTTATTTGTGTTGGATTTCCTCAGCCTGTTGGCTTTTTAATTTGTAATTTCCCTTCTGAAAAGGCTGTCCTTTTCTTGGCTTTTTTCCTTTCTTGTTTAATTTTTCATACCTTTTCTTTCGTCCCCTTCCTTGTCTCTGGAGCATTGCCTCTTTGAGGTCAGGCATGATCTTTCTTTCCACAGCTCATTATCTCTAACAATTTCTAAATAATTTTCCACTATGATTTCTTACTTTTCGCTCATTTCAACTACGATTGACACCTTATCATTCAGTGTTGAAGTGATTAGGGTATGACAGGGCTTTACACTGTTTAGACTGCGCTGTAAGCATCACATCAGCCCCGTGTGGGCAGATATATATCTATTTTGCAGCTGAGCAACCCAGGACAGGAATTTCATCCCTTCAGTCAATGGTAGAGTCCAGTCAGAGCTGGGCTTGGTGTGCAGCTCCCCCTCTCTGAAGTTTTGGTCTTTATTCTTTCACAGTGAGCTGTGTCTTACCCTCCCCTGGTCACCACAGAGGTTGTGTACAATCGCAAGCAGCTCCTGGCAGCTTTGGCAGGGAGTGTGTTGTGGCACTAATAGCCCAGCAAATTTCAGAATTGGTTTCAAGCTGCCTCCACGAAGCAGAGAAGTTGTAGCTATAAACTGCCTTTCCAGCCCTGCCTGGCTACGTGGAAGAAAACTAAAATTAATTTTCCAGAGAAATCTCTGTCCATTAAGTACAGAACATTATGAGAACTCCTGTGAACATGCTTGGAGTGAATTTTGACATTTCTAGCAACTCCAGAGCATAGAGAAATTGTATCCCAGAGGTCAGCTCTGAAACAAGGAGTCCGGTTTGGGGAGGCTTTGGGACACCAACCTGTTTTTATGTGTGCTCAGGTGAACCGATGCTAATGCCACGATCATCAGCCAGGTTTCCTACACCGCAACAGAGTGCAAAAGAATATATCCCAGTGCTCTCGATGTGTGCCCCTGGGGAAGTTTTGTCCCAGTTTTGCTTCTGTTGTCGTGAAGGGGCATATGAGTGCAATCACTACAATGAGCAAGGTGATGATGTTTAAGAAATAAGATCCTCTTTGTACACTTTTCTAAAGGGTTTCTTTTGACCACAGGCTTTCTTCCTCCTGCTCATGCCAGCACTGGCAGCATGAGACTACTGGTATTAGATAAATATGTTATTATGGTGCATTAATTTTAATGAGAAGGTCAATTTAGGGCAGCATCTGAACCTCTGTGTTGGAGACCTGCCTGAGGCTGTCACTGTGCCCGCGCTAGTCAAGCACATCTGGACTAAAGCTGGAGCTGTGCTGGCTCAGGTCCAGCTGTGTTGGGTTTTCCAGCACTGTATCCTCTGCATTTCTGCCACTGGAGGGGAACGAATGCAGACCTCCCTGTACCTGCAAAGCAGGCACAGCCCAAGCAAGCTCTTGGTTAGACTAACTGTCCTTTTCAAACATAGCTTGAGAGTGGTCCACAAACCCCATTCTCCACCGAAGGGGAGCATCTAAGAACACTGACTTTTGCATAAGGAAACGGTGGGTGGTAAAATCCAGGGGGTTCATAACTCTAGATACTTTAAATCTATATGATTCAAACAGTATAAATTCAGGTGCTACCCCATAAATTAGTTCCTGTGTAAGGTGAGACACAGCACAGAAATAAAATAAAAAGGAGTGGCGAGCACCACCTGGCCATGTGAAAATGTTAATTAGCATGATGGACAATGGTGTGGCTGCAAGCCAAACCTGCTGCACTTCTGGGTTCTGAGGCCATCACTGTGGAGGAGAAGTTTTAGGAAGCTTTAGAAGACTTTTACACTGACACGGACTTCACTGAGGCGGAGAATTTTCAGAGGACTTGAGAAGACTTGGTGGACTTTTATGCTGAAATCCACTTGTCAAAAAAAATAAAAAAAAAGCTACACAAACCTGAGACAGAGCTGCACAAGAACTGCTTACAACATTAAGAAAGGGAGGGGGAAGTAAACCCTGAGCGCAGTGGTAGAGCAGAGGGGTTCAAGAATTTAGCATAAAAAGGATGTTAAGCAGGGGAAGAGCTGGTATTAAACCAGCACTTGTCATCTGTCACTGTCGTAAAGAGGGCAGGAGGATGGCAGCCCTGCCAGAGCTCTCCTGCAGGTATCCTGGGGGCCACTGTGTGCTCTACAGCACGGCAGCAGTGGGCAGGTGGTGGTGGAGGGCTGTGTTTCTTCCCTCTCCTCCTCCTCTGTGCTGTCCACACCAAGGGCTCAACCGCCTCTAGACTCTGCTCCCACCCTGACTTTGCTTTTTTTCACCCTACAAAGCCAGTATGATGGCCCCACCACCTGGGAAGGCTTTGGCAAGGTATTTTTCCACTGTTTGCAACACTACCTCCAACAGCAGTTGTCAGATGCTCTCTTGCCCCTTTAATGAACCCTGCAGAGTGGTGTGAAATGCTGTCAGGCAGAATAGCACTTTATACCCACTTTACCCCGATGTAGTGACTATGCAGAAGTCACTAAAGTCCACAGAAGCAGAGAACAAGTACACAGTGTTCTGAAAAGTAATTAGTCACTGTATGCGAAATATCAGTGAAGCCTTGGAGGGAGAAATTGCTAAATGAATCAGTCTTGAAAAAGTACACCCATTTAATCAAGTGGATTTAAAAATCAATCTGGTTCATCTGGTGCAAATCTCTAATGTAGATTTCCGTTAATCCTTTTAACCCTTGTGTATATCAATTTTGCTTGTGTCAGTAAGTTACTGATGCAGAGCAGAAATAATAAAGGGCTTAGTACCCATGAATTAAGTGCTCCAGTGCCCGAATTCTAAGTACAGTCATGCAGTAAAGCACACAGGTTCCCTGTACAGACAATGGGAAGAATTAAGTGCCTGAGAGGGGGTTTGGACCGGCCCTTGTGCAACAGGAATCTCCTTGGAGTTAGTAATGGGGGTTGTTGAGCACAGGGTATTCTGTGCTCAACAGGGTATCAAGGCACCTTAACATTTCCCTCTTTTTGGAGTTTTAATACCTAGCCTGAAAAACGGGGTTGTGAACCTGTGTCAAGAGCTCCAACCCATTTTTGGATGTTTACAAACACACATAATATTAGAAGCCTTGCCTTCGGTCTGATTGTGCCTCCCAACTTCTGTGTAACAGCCAGGCAGATGGAGTGGGTCCCCAGGCAGGGGAGGAAGCCCAGGCCACCAGCTTTCCTCAGCTTGAAAAAAGTGCCACTGGTAAGGACCTGTTTTACCAGGGGAGACACCTATTGCCCCTTCTGCAGATGTAGGGTAGCGGGAGTAAGGAGCAAAGTCATCATGTCTGTAGAGCAGATAGGTGAGAGTCTAGGGTGGTACTTTAGGAGTGGGATGCTTTCCTGGAGCAAGGGAATTCTTGTTCCATAGCAAAGTCACAGGGTTTTGGCCAGTGAGTGCAAACTAATGTACAACACATTGAGTTTTTAGGGAACAGGAGGACTGGCTGGTGCTTTGGAGCCACCTGCCTCTTCCTGTGTACTGCACTGTTGTCTCTCTGCCTTATCCTGAGATCCCTTTAGAGACAAGAGGCTAAGGATTCATTTTAACATGGCCCCAAGTTTACTTGGACTGAGGTCCAAGGCTTTGCCTGTGCAGATTTTTGGAGATGCGCTTTCTTACACCTCCTCCGAGTTCATGCTGTGTTTTATATAAGAAGTAAGGCCCTGCTTCTGCCTTCAACCAACAAAGAAGTGTGCAGAAGTGTGCAGAAAATGAAACACAGGGCTGATTGCTGAAACACAGCTCAGGATTGCTGGTACCTGAGCTCTTGTGCTTCACATGCACAGTGCCTGCGAAAAAAGCAAGACTGAAGGGAAACAGGACAACAAAAAGCTTTACCTCATACTACGCCGAGCAGAATAGCAGAATTTCTGGATCTGAATGGAGGAGGCATCCAAATGCCAAGCAGAGAGATTTACGGCATAAAAAACAAGGAAGTGCTTGGCCTTCAATGAGAAAATTTAACTCTTGATTATTGTAGGCACACGTATCTGACCTCAACAAAGCATCCTGGTGCTGTTTTCATCAAGCTCATGGAGAGTCTTAGAGACCTGCTTGAATAGCGCTGGGTTAGGCTGGTGTCTAATTGAGTTACTTGAGTCTAATTCTGTTGTCATAATTGTTCTGGGGGAAGCAGAAAAGGCTGGTTACCAATTAAGATTTTAATGTTATTAATTTAAAAGAGTTTGAAGGGTATATGTGGTCTAAAGAATCTATCTAATTGATAGGAAAACAAGTTTAAAATCCTCCTGCCTCAGATACTAGCTGTGTTCTCCATCCAGGGAATTCAATTTTCTATTTTTACATTTGAAAGGTCAGGTCTTTGCAGCCTGCGGGAGGGCTGGCATAGCCATGTCATGAGAAGCTGAAACCCAAGCTGCAGCTCTGCCTCCCCACAATGAGGGGCCAAGTGATGAAAAGGGAGACGCCCCCTCTCTCGTGTTTCAGCCTGACGTGACATCAGTGTTTAGGTCTTCCAAAATCTAGCTGCCGTCTTCTAGCACAAAGAGTAACAGAAGAAGAGAAACAATCTACTGGAAAGAACAGTAAGGACTAAAAGATTATCTTTTGCTTCATAGCTCTTCATTGACCAGAGCTGAACCCTCTTCTAGGAATCATGTGAGAAATGTTATGCAAAAAGCTTGCTACAAGCCCCCCATGCAGTTCTGCTCTGTGAACTTCAGCTCACAACTGACCTGAAGTACAGATTACTCTATAGTTACAAGGAGTACCAACATCTGGCAAACCTCCTCTGGCAGACGAAGATTGTTAAATCTTCAGGACTGAATGGTTGCTATAGATGTTTGTGATAATGCAAAAAAACTAATTAAATATGAAGCAAGCTCCTCTTACTACTTTTTTTTTTTTCTTCTGAACTTTTTAAATGAGAGGGGAAATGTGTTTTGAAGGACTGCTAAAGCATGTAAACTGTTATCTCTGAAGTTATACAAAGTGCAGCCAAAATTTAATCCTGTAGTATGTTTTTGGTTTGTGTCTGCCAGCCCTGTAAACAGCTCCTGTAAGGTCAGTGCATTCACTTAGACAAGAAAGTTTTTTGCTCTCTATCTGGGGTGGCTTCTCAGATGCTGAGGCTTGTTCCAGTAAGGTAGCAGTGATTTTCTAAGGAGCAAAATGGCAATTTATAATAGAAGCTGAGGAGTTCAATTTCCCAGAGTGTAACATAGGGCAAATCTGTCTCTGTGATCCAGAGGGATTCTGCTCGTATGACCTGGAGGGCAAACCATCACCTACCCATCTTCAGGAATGAGGTTATGGCATCAAAGCAGCGCTGTGTGTCCTTAATGGGCTCTTTGAAGCCACAGTAGCAGAGAAGGTGAAGCAGTGTGGCTCTCTCCCTCCTTATGAAGACGTAAAGAAGCTAAATACAATTTTGTCAAATATGCTGCTCTGGGAAAATTCCTGTTCCTGTTGAATTACCATATTTGTCACTGAGGCTTTAATTGTAAAACTGAACTCTGCTTTTGATAACACTTTCCTGGTCTGCAAGTGGAGAAACCTTGTGCCACCTTCTCTACTGCTGCAGTCTCTCTGTTGTGATAGAAAACAGGAAGCGATACCTCCACTGTACCTCCATGTAGCTCAAGTCAATGAATACACAATATGGAAAAAAAAAAAGGATGAATTTAATTCTACACAGAATAAAGACTGTGTGAGGCTTTAGCTGCCCCATTTTTAAAGAAGCTCATTTGGCCTATTTTCATACTGTTTTCGTGATTGTATTCTGCAGGAATGGCAAGTATGTTAGCTAGTGGGAATGATTGCCAAAATGGAGATGAAATGAATGTTACAAAATATAGGTGAAACTTAATACTGAATTCTTGTCTTCACATGGAAAATTTATTGTCTTATTTACATCAGTGCAATCAAGTGTTTTTTTTTTTTTAAAAAAAAACCAACAAAGAAACATGACTAATCCATTGAAACAGTTCATTTTTAATACTGACTACTGGCAGCAAACTACTTACTAATGAGGTTCAGGATGTGAATTATTGTTGAAATGAATCCTTGAACAGTTTTGTATAATGTGTTGAAGAAAATCACAATCTGTTTGCAACATATTTCAAAGTAGAAAGAGATGAAATTAATTTCACATGCTATATTCCTTATTAAAAAATCTCCTGGCCCTACTAAGTGTTTCCTACTGGCCTTTTTTTTTCCTGATAAGGGAAGACCTATCTAAAATAGAAATGGAATAAGCAACTACAGTGAATAGTCTACTAAGTACTGCAATAATCATACAGTTTCTTTTCATTGAGAAATAGGTACTAAGACATTAACATTACGGACTTTGGTTCTTTGGTGCAAGTCTGCTCTAATGTATACTCAATGATAAATCAGCCACTGATAATCCTGTCACAAAACATCATTCTCCATGTATTTTCAGTATCATCTTTACTCATTTTTAGTAGTAGCTAGCAGTTAAATTCTTAGAACTCTCTGGTCACGTTTCAGCCTGGTACAACTTCCTGATTTAATATAAAAATACCTTGCAAGTTCAAAAGAACTCTTTGGGTTTTATTTATGCCTGCAGACTTTATGCTGAATGAGAGAACGTTTGCCTGTGTTACGGTGGTGCAAGCTGTATAAAGGTCTGGAGAATAGCTCCTGGCTTGACTCACGATCAGACTTGTAAAGTTACCCTTTCATTTAACAGCTGAGGCACCAAAGTGCCCATGGGAATTCCAGTAGCTGCCCACTGGCACTACCAAGCACTCAAAGTTTACCTTGAATGTTGTGAAATATATATGCCAGCAAAATATATACTATTACTCTCTTTTTTGTAGCTTTGTACAGGAGGCGTCTGATGAACTGGGATACTACATTTCGGACTGGAGCTGCTAATGTTAATCGTGATGAAGCACATACATGCATTAATGACACACTTAAATGCTCTGATGGTGAGAGCTGTGGCAGGTAAGCGCCTCAGTCAGTTGCTTTGTAGAGGTCACATTCATTTAAGTTGTCCATGTTTCTTGCGCATGGATAAATTACCTCAGAAAATATACACAAGAGCGGATGAGTGTGGACATGCCCAAATCTTCCAGTTAAAAATTCACAATTTTTTGCTTTCATCTTTGTAGTAATTCACATCAGTTATTTCTCTTATGGCAAGAGTTCTTGTATCTCCAAGCTATGTAGCAGGGGAAAAGGAATCTTTGTTCTGCTTGGGCAGTATGTGCCTGCTTCAGTCATGACTTTGGCTTGTTCCTTGGCTTTATTTGTCATTGCTCAAGGAGCTGTAGATGCCATCTCTGCCACCCTGGTAGGGATGTGTTCCGTGGAGGAGCTGAAGTTTGATCACTTTCCCCCCAGCACTCTGACAGCTCAGGCCCTTCCTCTCTCCTGCAGCTCAGGGCAATGCACAGTGTGACCAGACTCTGGTAGGACTCCATTAGCTCTTTCTGGTGGCAGTGGTTTCCATGTAAATGCTCTTCATTGAAAGACCCCAGAGTGGCAACTGTCAAAAAGAAGGTGAAAGGAGATGGATGGAGCTAACAGTTAAAAGAAGGTAAAGAAACCAAACATCCCCAAGTCCCGAGCAGGAGGAAGCATGGTGGGAAGTGCATGCACCTATGCAGCCCCAAGGGCTGCTGGCCTAATCCCTGTAAGATCTGTTGGCCGTTGTGTTGTTTTGGGGTCATTTGATGCATTTTTATTTGGTATTAGAAATCCTTGAGCCAGCTTGATCAGCCAAACTGCAGCCTGACTTGGCCCACCTGTAAAGTGCCTGGGCACCCGCTGCAGGGCCATTAATAGAGCAAGAAACCAAGCTTATGACCTGGCATCCAAAAAGGAGGAGTTATGTCATCTATCTTTCTGTGGATTCAGTGCCCCAGAGCCCTAGCTTTCCTCTGTTTAACAAAACCCAGACTGTTTTATGCAGAAACCTATTCAAATTGCTATTTGAATTTTCTATTCTTTGCCACTGATGACTGAATGTGTAGTAACCCCACTCTAATTGTCAGTAACATTATGTTTCTTCTTTAATTTCAATACTTCTAATTGCCTACTGAAAAGAAAACCTTCTTGTAATTTTCTCTGGCTTTTGTAATTTCTTATTGGCTTTTATAGATTATTCAGTAAACTCAAATTGCTTTTTGTCTTAATTGGGCCTTGCTTGCATTCTGCCCTGGCCAATTTTCAGCCTATCACTTAAATTGCTTTGTGCCCTAATAAGATTGACTAGTTGATACAAGGTATTATAACATTTATGTTACACCTCATATTGCCCTCAGTTTGTGTTGAAAAAATCATTTTATAATTAACATATTTTGCAGTTGATTCTAGTGGCCGCCTGTTCTCCAGAATGTCTCACTAGCTGAAGATCTGGGGAGAAGACTCTTCAGTCAGACTCTTCCTTCAAACATGTATTTTTTTTAGCCATCATCTACCTCAGAGTAAACTTTTCTGAAATCAGCTTTTGGAATTTTAATGTTTTTTTTTGTCATTGACATACAAATCAGAGTTTGCTGGAGTTTTATGGTTCTGTTTATGTAGCAGTTAATAAGCGAGTGTGCAAATACATCTTCAGCTCAGACTTCTCCCACTCCTGGGTCTGTGTTTCTGGTTTGTAATGTGGTTAAGTAAGCTCATATGTTGTTGGTTTGGTTTTTTTTTTTTAATTAATTGTGATCTCGTGGGTAATAGGCACTTTGGATAGTCCTTTTTAATGATAACAAAACTGCTTATCCTCATTCTAAAAAGGACATAAATTCTGCCAGGCCATAAGACACAGTAATGTGAAACTGGAAAGGGATACACCAAAGTTTTGCTGGTTCCATTTAACTTCCATAAAAATTATCCAAAGATAATTTCTTTGTGTGACACATAAGAGATGAGGTATTAAGATGAGGTACTAGAATATTAAAATTATTGGTTTTTTGCTCTCAGGCACTCATCCCAGAAATCTTGTGAAAGGGTTTTGGGTTTTTTTAGCAAAGTAAAACTGTAAGCTCACATCACAAATGAATGTTTAAAATTATATATATATATATATTTACGGGAACAGAAAGAGTGTGAGGTGAGCTACATCTTGTTGGCTCTGGAGAGGTGGCTTAGATGTTCTACTTGGCTACCTCCAGCCCAGCTGGGTTATCTCCATAGGCCAATGGGTGTAAGGGGCCCATTTTAGAAAGACAGTAGGTTTCAGGGCACTCTGACACCAGCCAGCTGAAGTACAGAATAGGTTAAGCCATGCTGATATCTCCTTAACAAAAGGAAAAACCTGCTGCTCAGACCCTCTCCTGTTCTTCTGTGTGTGCAGAGCCCCATGCAGTAGCATCTCACTCTCCTCCTCATCCAGCTGTGCTGCACAAAGCAGCAACCAGGTCTTCAGAATGTGTAAGACACATGGGGGTTTGGGGGACCATACTGAAATTTGCTGTCCTTTCCTGCTTAGCAATAGTTCTGCCCTAACAGGGAAGATAATCAATGTCACCTGTGGTTTCTGGCTCCTGACAGTTCCCATTAGCTGGGACCAAGATGAGCCTTCACTGGGTCTTTCAGTTCAATAGAAATCTGCATGTGAAATCTGTCTCTTTTTTTTTTTGCCAGACGTGATTACATGGTAATGATCAGTTATCTTTCCTTACATTACCTTCCCTTGCTTACTTGTAGCTGTCAGGTTCTCCTTTCTCACTGTTGTTTCAGCTATTAAACTGTCAGAAAAAGCTAGTGCCTTCTGGCAGTGATGAAGCTACATTTGGGGTTTTGTGTGAATGTGTTTTTATGGTTTTGGGTTTTGTTTGTTTTGTTGTTTGCTTTTGTTTTAAACCTGTTAAAAATTACAACATGTATCTTTGGATTTTCATTGCAGTATCTTTTACTGCAAATTAATAGGTGGATACACGGCTGCCTTCTTCCACAACCTTGTTAGGAAACATGAAAAAATGAAAATTTTACAGTAATTGTTCATGAAAACTAAGCTCTAATAGAAGAGCAAGAAATATATACATATAATTTACTTAGTATTATCAGCACTGTACATTCATAACTAACAATATATACATCTTTAAATTGGTGTGCACAATGTACTTACATACATTCTTTTCCTGTTTATATATCCCTACAGTAACAAAATAAAAAGCTTAAAGTGTCATTATTAATTGCCTGTAAGCAAATATAAAGGTTATATTTGTATGGCCCAGAAACAGAATTAAAAAGGACATCTAATTTTATAGTGCTGATACAAAAGAAACTAATATCCATTTTTCTTTGGCAGTGTACTATCTCTATATAGATTCATTATGAAGATATTAAAACACCACTGTTATCGAACAACTTTAAACCTGAGAATATATCTGATTTGTATTATTACTACCAGCCACTTTAATAGAATGTAAATATCATAGAAATATAATACAGGATGTCACCACTGTACACAAAGCCAGCCATCCTAAGAACCAGTGTAACACACCGGGATATCTGTATACTTTATAGGAATTTTCATATGCAAGCTTAAATGAAAAAAACAACGTGTCTTTCTATAATTAATGTGTCAAAATATGTGAGAAACTGCAGTTCAACTGTAAGAGTATAATTTCAAATATTATTTTAAATTTCTGTAACTGCAGAAAAAGTAAATGTTCCTTTCCGTTCTATCCATGCTGGCTGTCCTGGTCCATTTTCCATTTTTCCTTCCAGGCTTGAGTGGGACAGCTATTTTTGAATTAATTTTTTACGTTATTGTGGATTTTGTTCAAACACAGATTCTTCTTCCACACTACAGGCAATTTCCACTAGTGTAGTATGGAGAATTTTGAAGAGTATAAGTTTTTTTCTACTGGTGTACCCTTTTATACAATTAATAGGCAAATACATTATAATTTTAATGCCTGAACTGGCAGAAGCATTTATTAGAAGATGAGAAACAACAAACCATATTTCTCCTCCCATTTCAAACTAATTATAAAACTTTATGTTCTAACATGGTGACAATGTGGTCCTCCCTTTGAGGCAGGAGAGGTGAGATGCGGTGTTGAACAGATGTGGTGTTGAATACATTGCTGTGTTACAAAAAAACTTCAGAATCATTGGGGAAAAGTGGTTTTATAGGGTCTGTTGGAACTGGGGAGGGAATTTTTCTGAGCCTGTCCTTCTAAATTCCCTTTCAAGACAGTTGCATTTCGAAATTAAAGCTGGTGTTGTTATGCAGAACCTTCCTGTTGAAAATAAGATATGCAATGTCAACACATCAGAAGATGAAACTATTTGAATAGCTTAAGTTTCAGCTATTGCTCACCATTCAGAGTTTGCAGGGAAGCCACTTGCTTTGACCAGACCTAGATTTCTGCTCAGCAGGTTGGAAAGATTCCCTCTGGATTGGAGCTTCTCCGGTTTCTGCTTTCCAGCTTTATCTCATGCAGTTATAATGCCTTGTTTCATACCTCAGACATGAAACAGGTATGTAACTATCTGGTATTTTAATTCCAGATTTGGCAGCTGCCGGGATGCAGTGAGACACTCATCTTGTGCTCTGCCAGTACCTTCTTGGCATCCAGGCACCTGCTCGCACCCTCTCCCCAGTTTTCAGGGCTCCTCTTGGTTTGCAGATTTTTCTCTTTCCTGTTACTCTACTTGTTCACTTTCCTTCCTCTGCTGTTGGACCTGTGGTCTTCAAGAAAGACCATTTCTGGGCATTTTACTTAATTGCTGACCATTAATGGTATGACAATTTCCTTCTAAGAGGGATATAAAATGGTAAGATCGTTTGACTAATCATCTCTTAGTTAATGTTCTCTACTTTTCAAGTGTGAAATTAGGTGTTTTGTGTATTATTTTATTGACAAAATTGCTTTTTCTTTAAAAAAAAAACCAAAACAGAAAGCAGAAATCATCAATGAGAGTAAAGTAACAGCTGTTAATGGTTTACTGTGGGATTTATCACTACAAATACATAGAATGCTTATTCCTCTGCCCCATCCTAGCAGATTTCAGCTCTGTCACCCATCTTTCTCAGGCGTGTAATCCTTGCTTGGTACAAAATCCGTGTGCCTTTACTATTGAAGCAATGAAAATATCTGCCCTATTTAATAGTTGTTCCGTGGATGTTATTTTTTCTGTACACTGGATGAAGAGGCACTCCCTTGCCGTTTAGTCACATAATTCTTTATTTCTGATTGAATTGCTCTTGTCCACTGAGCCTCATAAAGGATTGAACAAAATTTAAATGCCAATTGCATCAAAAGTGTATATAAACTATTTTAATAACAGAAAAAAAATTGTAGAAATAAATACTGCAGGAGCTACAAGATTTCTGGAGGGAATTTTTGTCAGGGATCTATTTTTCTATTGAAGTTTACAGCATGGTTTTAGCTAATTATCCTCAGACATCTTTTTTATTATCTCTTCTTTAATGACAGCAAGTGCAGTTGTATGTAATGGGGTTAATTCTCCCTTTATTCCTGTGACTCTCAAGCCTAAGGCTTTTCTTGGCTTTTATCCATTTTTTGGTATTCTGTAACTTCTTCAGTGCAGGTTCCCAAATGAAAGGTTCTGCTTCGGCCCCTGAGGACTCCAACACAATATTGGAGGTGGAAGCAGCGGAGGCCTGACAGATCCTGTTCTTTGATCTGCTGGAACTTGTATTGACTTCTCATCCTTCCCCTGCCTGACAAACTAGAGTAGGGGTAGAGAGGAACCTCCTGAAAGAGAGGCATGAAAGCAAGGGTTTATAATGCTCTATTCAAATGTGTAGAAGTGCAGGGATGCACCCTTTATTAAAGGTAGTGAATGTACTAAAAAAAAAAAAAAAAGAAACTTTCGGCAAAATAAAAGGAAAGGCTAAATAATTGATCAAGGGGGAAACCTGTTAAACTGCTGGTGTGCTCAGCCTACATTGCTGTGAACAGCAGAGGTCTTTGAAAGCAGCTACAGCACTGCTTGCTTGTCTTGCTTGAGGTCTTGGGCTCCTATACCTTGTTGTAGCATGTGAACTTCAATGAAATTGTTTTGTTCAATTGATTTTTTTACACTGTTATGTCTTGCTTTGCAAATAAATTAAACAGAAAATAGGTGGGATTTTAAGAAGTGCACATCTCTCTACAAGCAACTAGAGCAGAAAATCTTTGCAGTAATTGACCTGCTGAGACTAATTCAAATATTCAGTAGCTGAAATGTCTTCTACCTTACCTCACCAAAACCTGCATACCACAGTCTTCAGGAGTAACTGCAGGAACTGCTCATTTTTCTAGGCAATTATTTTTGAATAAAGGTAGAGAAGCAGGAAGGATAGAGGCAGGAAAGATGCTGTACTTGAGCAGCAGTTCAGTCTGATAACCATTTTCAAGGTTCTTTTCATTAAGAAGCTTTGGGGCAAATATGTTTCATATTTGAGAGCTGCTGTTACATTTGTTTCACCTTTGTAAGAGGAAAAGACATGCTGGAGCACTCTATCAGGGAATGGCATACTGCTGGTGGCTGTGGCACCTGGCTTTTGTACCTGCTTTTATGACTTTTTGCAAAGTCTGAATAGAACAATGTCACAGTTTGGGCTGGGCTGGCCACCAAATGAATGGCAGATGCTTTCTTTAACCCCTCTCTCTTTAGAGAAGGGAGAGCATCTCCCTTCAGAGGAGAGGAGAGAATGAGAGGAAGAGAGAACTTACAGGCTGAAAAAGAAACTAAACTAATGAAATATTGATAATAAAATAACAAAAAGAAAGGATAGTAATATTAATAAAAAATAATGTAATATATACAATATACACAAAACCTGGTATCGAACTCCTAGGATGACAATTATGTCACTGGCAGGCACAGCGAAAGTCCCAGACTGGGCTCAGCGATGGACAGGAACTGGATTCCAGATCTGGATTTGGGAATGCATGGATTAAGATCAAAGGGAATTGAACAGACATAGTTGAATGCTGGCTGCTGGCTGCTGACCCTTTGATCCCTCAGCGTTTATACTGAGTGTAGGGCAGATGGGATGGAATACCCTGTTGGTCAGTTTTGGGTCACCTGTCCTGTCCACTCCTCCCCACAGGTGCAACCCTTCTATGCTTTTCTGCTTCTGACCCTCCAACAGGGCAATTAGCAAAGTTAGCTGACCTTGGTTATTATAGCAATAAGTATAAACAAGAGCTTTTCTGCATACCGTTCCTTTGAAATCACCATAAACATCAGGCATTATCACTCTGGAAGCAGATACTGAATCAAGGAATCACAGAATTGTCAGAATTGGAAGGGACCTCTAGAGATCATCTAGTCCAATTCCCCAGCTAAAGCAGCATTGCCTGGAGCTACTGTCTGAAAAAAAAAATTTAAATTGTTTCTACAGGCCCAAACCCAGTTTCTGCTTTTCTTTCTAAGGAAATTACAATTAAAACATATTTATTGTCATCTCCACTAGCATGGTTGATGGTTAAATTTGAGTCCATGCGGAGTTCATTTCCCAGATCCTGTGTTTAGGAGGCTTCTTCCCTCAGAAGTGCACATGAAGCACAGGACAAGTGCAGCTGACTAGACCTTCTCTAGCTCTTGTCAGGTTCCTCGCTACGCTGAGTTTGTTGAGCGTTGGACCTTTCCCTGGCCATGAAGCCCTGTCCTACCTATCCTTGGGCAGTCCTGCTAGCTAAACCAAGCATGCCTCTGAGAAGAGGTGTGTGAGATGATACCAAAACTGTCCCTGTTGCATCTGTAGTGCACATGAGGTCTTGGAGTGTGCTGGACCCCCAGCCCTGGCTTCATGCTGCATCTGCTACCATCTGGCATGACTTCTGTGGGGCTTCTGCTCCTACCCGAGCTCCTGCTCCCCAACTGTCCTGTTAGCAGCCATTTCTAGCTTCATTTCTCACTCTCTGACCCCAACATCATTCTCTCTTAGACCTTATCAGACACTGGATGCAAAGGTTGTGGCTGGAAGTTTGACTTGGACCTTCTTAATGCCATGTCTGCAGCAGCACATTTTTCAGTGCCATCTCAAGACCCACATTTGCAAGGTCTAGGCTCTAGGTACTGACTTGACAGAGCCTGAACAGCAGAGCAGCTGCTGCTAGGGTTGCCTGGTGTCAGAGAAATGGTAAGATTTCCTCTATGACATGTCTGAATCCCATGGACTGCATGAAAAACATATGGGATGTGGCTTTCCCTGTACTTTTGCAATTGCAAGGCATCTGGAAAAGGAGCTTTTATTCACATGGGACCAGGAGACCCTCTCTGCCTGCAAAAGTGTTTTTTTGTGAGCCTGTGGTTGACCTGTCTGCTGGCAGCAGTGGTTTCTCCAATTTTCTGTGATAGATCACACATCCAGTGGGGACTGTCCCAGACTGAATAATGTTATCTTGTGTCCCAAAATAGTGGCTCCTGATTTGCAACACATTCATTGCTCTGATAGGTTTCAGACAGCCAACTTTTGGTAAGTAATGCTCAACTTGAAGTCATTCACCGCAACTTTCTGAGGTTTTGAGAATCTCAAATTTCATTTTTTGCTTAGGGTAAATGTGGATGATTGGAGGCATGTGATCCTGACAAGTCGCAGGTGGGATTTTCCTTATTCTTCCTGCTTGGTATCAGACAGGACACAAAGAGTGAATGCTTTCATCAGGTGAAGGGATCATGCTGTGAATGGTAGAAGGGGCCAAAGTTATGTGGAAAGGGCAGGAAATATGGAAGAGGCAGGTAATTTTGCACTAACTAAGCTATATTAGTAATCAACTACTCTTTTCTATATGTAATTTTAATCTATGTGTTTCTGTATTTGTATTACAATTTCATATGATGCTTTCTGTTTAACTCAGCTCCCCTTGACCAGATTTTGGTCAGTTGGAGCAGCATTAGCCACACCTGGCAATGCAATCAGTTTGATGATGTTTAAGGATGTTGAGTTCCTACGAGGGGTCAGCACACAACACGTGTTGCTCACACAGCCTTCTCCTCCTGGGGATGAGCAGAGCAGTTCTCCTCAGCTGACATAGAAATGTAGGGGCAGAAGGTCCTCAGTTTGTTGGCATCCATTCCCATGCCCAGCACCTTGCACCATATCAAAGTGCAACAAGTAAGTTTTAAGCAGTCATAGAAAGAAGGTGAAGCTAACACAACTCAGTTGTGAGACACACACACACAAAAATATAAAAGACAGCCATTCATTCTGCTGCTCATAAATGGTTTATTTTCATTTTCCATTATAAGAAAAAACTCACTTTGTTTTTTATTTTCTTCCCCAGCTCCACATGAAGTCCACAGACACAGTAATTGTTCCTCATTTCCTCCAGTCAAACAGAAGGTGACATACTGAACAATTAAGGTTTTTTGTTCATAGTAAGCCACAATGTCTAAAAGAGAAAAAGACTCAATTTTAAAATAGTCTGGAGAGTGAGAGGACAGTCTCCTGTCTCACAGAAAAGAGGTCTTAATTTGCAGTAAAGTAGAACCCTTTTCTTCTTGAGGACTATGATATGAATTTTATCACTCACCACTTCTGGTTTTCAGTGTTAACACTTGCTGTGGGAGCTAATCTGCTTTCTATTGTCCCAACCTGAGATGTTTAGTGGTATATCATTAGCTAAGATTTACTTTTTTTTTTTTTTTTTTTTTGCTTTTAGAAATTCTGTCCTTGATGAATACAACCCTTTCTCAATGAAATCAGTCTCAGTAGTGCCCCGGTTCAGACTGCCTGCGCCGTATGTCACTCCAAAACCAGTTACGAAGCTGTTATCGGGAGACAGGCCGCGAAACAGAACAGCACATGTAGTGGGAATTTTCTGCACCTCAATACTCTTTGCAGGGCTGGATGCTTCAAAAATGCCTCACATTTTACATGAACAATTTACATGCCCCACATGGACAATTTTACTTATTGTTCACTTACTTGAAGTCTTAAACAGCTGAACACATTGGTAACATCTAAATGAAGCTATGAACTTTGATACATAGGAAATAATATTCCAGTGAACATATTAGTCCAAAATGTGGTCTTCAACTTGGTTATAAACATTTGGAGAAGTGTCTTCCTCTCAATTTGAGCATGGAAAGGGAAAAAAAAAAAAATACTAAACTTGACGTAATCGTGTATGAACAGCAGATGAGAGGCAAGCGAAACATGTTGCAATAAATAAATATACAGTTTGGGTTCTATCATTTTCCATTGCATTAATTTGTCTGAATATATTTAGATCAGTAATTTAGCCTGGAAATTAAGGCTGTTTATGGCAACTGCTGTATGTTGATGGAAATATTGTTTGATGTGCTATATTTTAAAACCATGTCATTGACTTTTGAAAACTGCTTCAAAGTTAAAAGCACAAAATTACTTTAACAAAATACCATTTTACCATACAATTAAAACATAAAAGATGAAAAGTTAAAGGTCTTGCATATTTTATGCATAAGATTTAATTTTTCTAAGAGCAATTTAACTGACTTGGAATTACTTCTATAGAAAGACACTGTCTGATGTAGTCAGAATATCCTAGCCAAATCTTGCTCTAACCATTCTCTCTTTAGTTGTTAATTCTGCATTTATTAAACTATGCAATAACTTAATGCTTGGCATTTTAATTTTTCAGAGCTTAATTGAACCATCCTGTAGGTACAGAATAAAAGCAGAGGTCTCAGGAAACTCTGTGGGAGCCCTGAGTTAATGTTCCTTTCCCAGGAGAACATACTGGAATTACAGATTTTCCTTTGTAGGGCCCATGGACCACTTCTGAATGGCAAAATACTTTGCCTGTGCACTTGCATGTGGGTGACCTCCGTTCTTCCACTGGCTGCCAATTTTGTCTTAAGCAACGCAAAATCCTTCACAAAATCTTTACTTCTTGGAGGGACCATTGTTCGTTCCAGTTTTATCCCCATCAAGGATGGATAGTACATAAATGAGTCAAGCTTTACCAATGTCCTGGGTGTCCAGAGCAATCAATGGGAACAAATGATCACCTCCTACCACGATATTCTGCCTCAAGAACTGTTGCTCAGACTCAGAAGAAGAAGACATGTTTAGCCTGCTCTTAGAGAGGAGTAGAAGCAAGGAGGGAGTAGGGAGGCAGATAGCAGGGATACTTGTTCCTGCTGTTCTTGGTGCTGAGAACCAACAGGCTCCAAATAGTGTCCGTGGTCACAATGGGAAGATTCTGACAGGGAGGCTGGGACTATCTTCAAGGGGAAGATCAAGAGAGTGGGTATTTGAGTGTGGAGAAGGAAACGTAGCACAGGTAGTGCGTGAAGGAATCCAATAATAGGAATAATAAAACACTCAGAATGAAATTTCAATAGTTGCAAAATTGAATGCTGTTTTTAAACTAACAAGCAAGGCTTTGGTATCCTTAAAAATTTCATTTCACTGGGAGAGGAAAGTAGAATGGAGAAAGCAAATTTTCATTAGGTACAGAGGGAGCTCTAATCCTGTATTTTCAATTGTTGACTCTGAAGTGGTGCTTGGAAGAAAATGAAAAACTGAATAACTGCATGAATGCTTCCTGAATCTGCATCTCCTCTTTCCAATTGAAAATCATGCATGGCAAATCCCCTGGCTGGCAGGCAACACATGGAGTGGCTACTGATTCTGAGTATCTCTGCTCTTGATTACCTCTTCTGATATGCCTTATGTTCTGCAATAAAAATAAATGCATAAATGAGCAGGACTGCCCAGGCTTGTATATCCACTGGCTGCAATTGCATGACCATCACATTGTTTGTAAAGACACTATTTGCAGTTGTTATCCATTTTAATGAGCACTACAGTGTTTATGGAAAGGAAAATGCAAAGATCACTGTAGGCAATTAACAACTATGCCACTTTCAATATTTCCATTCAGTTCAAGTTTAATGGAGACATTATTCCTCATTCTAAAGATTTGCTCAATTGGTTTTGCAGTGAGAAGTCAACTATATATTCCTCCCTCTTTTTACACTTAAAGGCACTTAAAAAATTACTTGAACCTGTTTAAAATGTTATTTGATTACAATAATGGAGAATTTACATCAGTGCTTTGAAATTCTTTAGGAATGAAACATCACTTTTGAATGGTATAAGACGTCAGATTCTGCCCCTACACGTAAAAGCAGCCAGGTTATACAATTCCTTCCATAAAATACATTTTCAAAACATTTAGAGCTCTCTTAAGCCCTGATATTCCAGTTTAAAGGTTGTTCCAAAAATTCAGTTTTGTTTAGATCTTCCTTCTAATCCTCAGATCTGTGTTTAGATCTTCCTTCTAATTTCTAGGATATGAGCAATTAATGCTCACTTGTTTTTCTGTCAGTTTGTTGTGTGACTTGGTAGTTCTTTTCCCTTCCTGTTGTTTATCACTGAGTCACATCCTCCCTAAGCTTTTAGTCTAATTAATTACCAAACCAATTTTTTTCTGGTATGATAAACTGTGCTTTCCTAGTCATCCAAGCAACCTCCTCTGCATGCACCTAATCTTAAAAGTGTTGATGGTGAGGACCCAGTGACCACACATTGAGGAGATTTCCAGTTTGGACTTTCATCTAGTCCCTTTCTAGGAGCTGACAACCTGTTAGCAGTGGGTGTACTTTAAATGTGCCTTTGGAGAGTATCTTCCAGTTTAGTTTCTTGTAAATTAATCTGGTGTGTGTGGTCTATGACCACTTTGTGGTGTGAACTAAGGTGTTGTCATTGGTGATTCACTTAAAAAACACCCTCCTGGCCCAGACAGAAATGCTGCTGTAGACAATGCCCGGTAACATCATGGCACTTCCCTGGGGAACTGGGACTTCTGGCCAATGTCCTTTCCCAAAACTCTTTCTTTTCATTCCATACACTGAGGGTCAGGCGTGCGAGCCTCCACTTCTATCCATTATAATGAACACTGTGATTTTTTAAGGAGAGGAAAATGCAGAGATCACTACTTCTTTCTACCCCAAATGTCTTGATAGTAATTTTTTCTCATAGGATAAATCAATTAAAAGAAAACATATTTTTAATAATTTTTATATTAATTTTTTATTAATAACTATTTATTTACATTAAATATATATAAAATAAATATTAAATAATAATTTTAGTAATTTTAAAATGCAAGTGCTAAAAGGACTGATTATTTATACACTTCAAATAAATGTACTTCTGAGTTTTTGTTTTAACGGTTTCTTCTTTTTTTTTTTTTTTGTTTTAACAGTTTCTTTATATTTTTTGGCTATTCCAAAATGGCATGATTTTACTAGGATCTAAATGTGTTGAAAGGCACATTAACCAAGGGAGGGAAAAAAAGGAGCTATATATAGTTTTACTGTCCCTTTAGGGAACCGTTGCTTGAGCTTCATTAATATGCATTTTAGCACAATCTAATTTACTCATATGGCTGGCCCCAGGTGTTTGGAAAGGCAACCAGAGGAAAATCAGATCATACTAAAATTAGAGACAAGAAATATTGAATGCCTTCCCTTTTAGGTCCTTGAAAGGCACACATTAATTATAACTGGATGAATTTATGAAAACTAATACTATGAACAGCTCCAATAGTAATTATTTTAGAAAAATGATCTCTACCAATAAGTGTATTCCACCTGAAGTGCACATAAAATGTTCTGTTAAAGAAAAAATATATATCCGCCCCCTCTCCCCTGCCCCCCAAACATTCAGTATTTAGTTCAGTGCACTGTGACACCTTTCTGATGTATACTTATTCACTGAAAACCACAATGCAAAGCCCCTTTTCTTGTGTGCTCCTTCTTGAGTGGTTTCAAATGGGGCAGGACACTAGATTTTGATGGAGTTGCCCTGTCCTCCTAAGGAGATGGATCTCTGCTGGGTTACAATAAGCCAATGCCAGCAGCACTGGGGAGGGAAAAGTGAGAAGGTGGGGGGAAAAAAGGTTAAAAAGCTGTCTCCGTATGGTCCGATTAAGTGCTTTGTGCTTTCATGAAGTCAATAGGAGGCTTTGGCAGGCAAGCGTTCACAGCTGGTCCCTGAACTGCTAACAGGATGTAGTGCTGCAATAAAGAGGCTTTATATATTAATTTCCTAAGTGTCGTCTTGATTTGCAGCAGGAAGCGTAAGCAAAACAATGTCAAACAAATTAGCCCTGAAGGTGCCTTTGGAGCCGCACTGAGCCGTCTGCCCTTGCCTGGGTGCTCTGAACTCTTCAACTGAGGAGGTGCTTGCCCGGGGAAGAGACTATTTCAGAATGAGTCTTTAGGGCTGAAACAACCCGAATTACAGTGGTGTCAGGCTACTGAGGGATGCATATGTTATGGAAACACTTAGTCATCTCCAGTGAGATACTAATCTGAAATATCTGACCTTCCTATGATTCAAAATTAGTGAGAGTCCAGCAGAGAGGAGGGTAACCACACGAGGGGCCTGCACTTGGAGAAGAAGTGCCAACAAACAAGGCTGATCCACCTAGCCCTTCTCACCCAGGAACCAGTCTACGAGGCTTTGGGGGAGCTCAGCTCTCTCCAGCCTTCATAAAGACTGCAAAGAAACCAGGGGGGTATCTCCCCAGAGGGTGCACTGAAGAGTTTTATTCTTCTTGCTAGAAATTTGGTGAGAGATGTTGTTATTTCAGCATGGAGCCAAGTTTGTTTGTTCATAAATGAATCGAGTTAGTTCTGTTTCAGATAGGGTGTGATTGAAACCACACTAGAATGTACTCACTTGCAAATCATCGGGTGTTTTTCAGATACACTGAGGGTTACACCTCAGTGAAGCACTACAGACAAACATTACTTTGACGTGATAAGCAGGGTGACATTAAAGGTGAGTAGTAGAGTGCACTTTTAAGATGGAGTTTAAAACGTACTTACAGAAAGGCATAAAGTCTCCACAGAGGGTGCCATTTAAGAACAGTCCATCTAAAGAACATTCTCCTAAAGCAAAACATCAAAGAGAGGATAGGAAAGATGTTTTAGGCCAAGATTCTGGAAAGAAATCAAAGAAATATGAATTTCATTAAAAGTTTAAGAAGTAGATTCAAAATGTATATGAAGAATATCACAGTAAGTGAAAAGAGAAAAATAATGTCCAGTGACTGGGGAATAATAGAGAAAATATGAAGATGAAAAAAGGATCATTTAGAAGTACCTTAGGGAAAGATGTTACACTGGTAGATGGAAAAGCGTACATATGGGAAGCAATTTTTGCTCCTATCTGACCAGAAAAGCAAGGAACAACTAGAATCATAGAATCATAGAATCATCTGGGCTGGAAGGGACCTCCAAAGGTCATCTACTCCGACCCCCCCAAGTCAACAGGGACACCCCCAACTAGATCAGGCTGCCCAGGGCCTCGTCGAGCCTCCTCTTGAATATCTCCAGGGAAGGGGCCTCAACCACCTCCCCGGTCCAGTGCTCCACTACCCTCATTGTAAAAAACTTATTCCTAACTATTCTGAGAAGCAACCTGCGCTTAGATATGCTCCTGCAAACTTGACAAACTATTTATGGGACCTTTTGTAATGAAAACAAAGTGGCTGAAGCCTTCTCCTCTTTGTACTCATTGCTTCTCCTAAGATGAGCCAGTGAGCAAATTTACAGGAATGAGAACATTGCCTTTAATCGTTTAACTACCTGTTAGTAGAAGGACATGCTTTTGCAATATGTCAATAAATGTCTCTCCACCGAATGTCTCAATAACGTTGTTACATCAGAATGAATGACCATGCACCTTCACGGGAAGAAGTTTTGCTTTGCCCTGGTGCTCCAACACCCACGCATGACTATGACCCACAGCCACGTGCACAGGATGAGCCGTGGAACTTATGGAGTTAAAAACCCAGCAGTGAAGAGGACCCAGGGAGGGAAGCCAGCATCCCTGTGCCATACTGCAGCCCACCCGGGGACTGGGCTCTTGGCAAAAGTTGGCAGCTGAGGGAGCAGCAAGGAAAGAGAAGGAGAAGGGATGTTGGGTTGAGGAGAGATGGTCTTGGGGCTAGAAATAGTGACCAGGGTGTAATGTGACTTTATTTAGTGCTTTAGACCCAGAAATAAGGATTTTTCATCATACAGGCTTCCAGCACACACTAAGTGGAACAGCTGCAGTCTAACATCCTCTCCGTTTTATTTTCTGCTCAGTCCATCCCTTTCTCATTTAAATTACTTTTTTTAGATCACAGGTTTGATTGCTTCTTTGTCTGTTCTTTGAGCTTTGTGTTTCTTCAGTTGAAAGCTGGGAGAATTTTGTAGTGCATGTGCTGTGGCTAACGCTGCTGTGAGGCTGCCTGGAGGTGGCAAGCAAGACCTCTCTAAGGGAGAGGAGCTAGAATCTTCCTCTTCCCGACTGCGCTCTTTAGTTGGACACCACGGGGCTTCTTTAGTGCTTCTTTGTTCAACACTGTCAGTTAGTGAATGCTGTAAGAAAAGACATGAGCAATGTTAATATCTATTCTACATGACTTCTTGATGAATAAAATCGCAGAACAACAAGGGCGTCATCCTGATGATATTCTATGTGTCTTCATTACAGTTAGCTATATGGTGTGGATGTATGTGTTTCTATACAAAAAATTAGATCCACTAATAAGTACTTTTACCCAAGGATGAGTCAACAGCTGATGGCTCAGGGAGCTGTGCACATAAAACCCTGGTGAATCGGACCGTGAATCTATGCCTTGATGGCTGCTCAAATGTCTGTAATCCTGGATACTCTCGTTTTGGCTAAGGATACACCATTAATGTATACTGTACTTAGAAACAGGGATATTTAAGGAGGTCATGATACAGACAGTAAACAGTTATGGTTTCTGTTCATTCAGACAGTTGAGCTCAGGGAGAATTTAAGGGAGGAGCTGCTTCTGGAACACTCAGAGCAACTGCTGGACTAGTTACTAGAGAAGCAAAGCAGGAAGAAAAGGTGGGACAGATATAGGCTGTGGAAATTTCATGTTACTCAGATATGCAAAAGAATTTTTGCCTGAATTATATCATATTTAACCTGAGTTGTACACATTTACTGCTTGGGTAAGACATTATCTGTCCAGAGTCTATATTGGCATATGTAACTGCATGATTTTGCCACAAAGCTGGGAAAAGAAAATTTGTTGGGTTCTTGACCTCACTGGCCTTGAGGAGCCTGTGCAAATTTGCATCCATAAATAAACTATGCAATTGTTCTTATTAGCTAGTTGTGCTTCATTGAAGTCTAAAATTCCCTGCTTGTCACATGCTAATGTGCTGTGAATGGGTATTACTGTGCTCATCTGTAAACTTTGTGTCAAATGCATCTTTGCAGAGAGCATCTCTGCCCTTGTCTGATCCTGCAGACATTTGCAAGGTCAGTCTGAAAGTTCCTCAGGCACCTAAACACAGGCAACTACTTCAAATAGGTGTGTGCAGAACCTATTTCTTGATGAACACCTATTACAATCTAGAGTTTAGATGCCTTTCCACCCAAGAGGTTCACCCCTTACATGCGTTCAGAGAATCCTAACACCTAGAAAAATAGCACTGAAAATGAGAGTTGGAGGTCATCTAACTCTCAAGATTGATGAGTTTGCATCTGCATCCAACCTGTCCTCAAGACTTATGGTGAGGAAGAATCTACTGTCTCCTCAGGTGAGCTGTTCTAGTGCATAATTACCTTGCTGCAAGAAAATGTGCCTTAACATCTAGCCTAACTATCCTTACTTTGATTGAAGACTACTGTTTCTTGTCTTATCACCACAGACATGAATAGCAGATCCTTCTTACTTAGTTAGCAGTCAGACTTCAAGGTACTCACGTTTCTAATCATGACCTCCAAAGACAGCCCTAACTCTTCCATAACTTTCCTTCTAAGTTCTGGATTTTAGCCCTTGCATTGTTCTCATTGTTTTTGCATTTTCCCTGTTTGGTTCATGCCATCCACAGAGCATGGTGCAATAACTCAACACTGGACAGAGCAGTTTAGCTTATGGCTCGCCAGTGTTGAATGCTTGAGACAAAATCCAGAGTCTTTGCAGATGATATTGCTGTTTAATTTGTTAGTTGACATGGCCATACTTACAGCTGATGTTTGGGAGCACTGACCCAGGAACAAGAATCTCTGATTTCCATCCTTTGCTGATCCTGTAGGTGCTCATATCCATACTGTCCCTGCAGGAGGAGAACACCCTGGTTTTTAGCTGGTTTAGTTGTCTCTGCCATCAGCTGTAGTTGATCCATTCTGCAGCTAGAGAAAGAGGATTCACTTGGGCAGCGAAAAAAACCTCAGGAAGGAGAAACAGAATGACATTGGGATGGGAGTGACCTCCAGTGTTGATGATTTTTTTGTAGCTGGCAGGCCTCATTCTTATGTACTGTCAGTCTACTCTAGGAAGCTGCAATTCAGGGTAAACCTAAACAGGGCAAAAAGCATTGCAAGGGTTTGCTCTCCTCCGTGAGGCAGGGACAGGACTGATGTGTTCAGGTTCCATTTGCAGTATCATTCTGATTCCACATCACCAGAGGCAGGCCTGGGAGCTGCAGTAGGTATGATTCATCAAGAAAAATAAAATTCAACCATAAAGAGCCTATGCATAAGTATTTACAGAATAAAGATCAGAGCCTTAGTCATAATGAATTTGCTAGGATCGTGTAACTGGAACTACCTTTCTTTAGAAGAACAGCCTTGGAATAAGAAATCGCTGAGTAAAAATTTCCATTTGAGGCACTGGAAAATTATGTCACATATATTGTGTACGTATATATAGGCAGGGAGGCGTGTGTGTCTGAAAGAGAGACCTGAATTCTAACCTGAATTAAAATGTTAAAAATAGTAGGATCCTGTTTAGCAGAGATGACATAAGAGACCTCTTTAGTCTCCCAGTAATGCACGCTATTTTTTAATGGCAGATGGCTGCATTTGGATCCACAGTACATCACGCGTTACAATGCTTTGTGTCTCATTCTCCTCAGACGTACCACAGTATCCTTCTACCCTTTGGGCCAGTCATGCTGGTTTTGCATATCATCTACCTGTTCTCAGGGAAGATGTTTTAGTCATGAAGAGAGAAGAAATTACATATTTGGCGTGGGTATGGAGTGTGACTTACCAATACAGTGCCCTTGTGAACACCCATTTTACTCATCCGTGTAATGTAACAAAAAAACCCCCACAGCTGATGTGACAGCAGGATAAAAAGAAGTGTTTTTTGTCTTCCTTTCAGCTAGTGGGTTCGGTGACACTGATGATATTCTCTTGATGTTTTCGCCACGATGGCATTGCTTGATGAAAGTGAGGTCAGATGTGCACGAGAGAGGACAAGTCGTAAGTGAAAACGAGTTGCCGCACAATGTTTATAAAGGAATTTAGCCACCACTAAAGTGCCTCAATTATGTAAGATAATTTTGGTAACAATAATTTTTCATAAAGTTGGATGATCAGACTGTGATGGATCTTCTGTTGTCAAATTCCTATCACATTTTCCAGGATTTTGGTCACACAGAGACTGTCAGGCTCGGCTGCCACATGCCTAGGCAGCAGGTAGTGATCAGTCTGGCGAGGATGGCAGCAGATAGGTGATGTTGTCTCCAGCGGTGGGAAAACAGAAGCCTTGAAAGTAAAAGTGAATTAGTAGACATTAAGGTAGTGCCTTTATATTATCGGGTAGTGTAAATTGCCCCAGTAAGAAGAAAATCCTGGTGTAGTTTTCCCAACATGCCACTGACTCGACATGTGAAACTGGGCACAGTGCTGGCCTCCTTTAGGCCACAGTTCCCCATTTTTGGATTTGTGATGCTGCTCTTTGCCTCAGCTTTCTGCCCTCTTACAAATGGGGACCATTTATGAGGTTTTTATATAGTGATGGGCTACATGAAAAGAAAGTACATAACCCAGAAATATTATTTATTTTACAAAATATTCATTTAAATTAACATTTTTCTGTGGTCTCTTCAATATTATGCAGATCTAACAGTAGTTTGTTTGTTTGGTTGAATTGGTAGATATATAACCAAAAGTAAGAAAAAGAGACCTTATAACTTAAAATAAAACATTAATAGCATTTCCACTGCCCAGATGAGCTGAGAATCCACCAGCGAGGCACTGACTCATGTGCAGCATCAGTAAAAAAAAGAGGGAAGATGCTAACCTGCACCTGGGATGGAGAATTTTGCCACCAGAGGGAGTCATGTGAATACAGTACAAGTGGTTGCATTGGCACCGCAAAGGTCATTAGGTATTTTAGAGAGAAGGCTCAAGGATCGAAGCTTTCTCCTTGGCCACAGGTAATTGTCTACCAATTCAACACATACTGAAAATCAGCTTAAAAGCTTGGGGTTTTGACTAAACGTGCCTGGCTGCAAAATGTACTTGGTAAAAATGCTACCTTGATGCTTTATACTCAGCCTTCATAATTTGTGCAAAGAATGCACTTACTCAATAAAACAGAATTGCTAAGTAAGCAACCCAAATTTTATGCTTGAAAATACAACTCTGGGACTGAAAAACAAGGTGTGCTTTAAATACCATGTACACTTTCACTGAATTAGTATAAAAATTGTGGCAAGCTGAAATTTTCCTGGCAACTGCTTTGCTGGTGGTAAAGCAGATTACATCTGATTGCTGTAATGTCTCTGCATTGCTGATAGCAGAATGAGCTAGAGAGCATCATGCAACAAACTCTTTGGCTCTGGAGTTGAGTAGAGGGTGGAAGAAATACAGCATTGTTGTTATAGAATTCTTCTTTTGACTAGATCCAAAGTTTAAAGAGGTATGGGATCTATTCCAAAAAATACTGAAGTAGTTTATGCTGCCAATATGGTTGAAAAGTACCTTACAACAAGCAAGAACAGAAGCTGATGTGATCTGATGCTTCAGCAAGAAAAAGAAGTCCTTTAGAGAAGTCTGTTCATTCACTGCCTACTTTGGTCTTGCTACACCTTAACTCCCAGCACTTCTGTCAAGTCCTTTAATATGGAAATGCATGTACACCCCTCCCTGAAGTAACAAACCTATTTAAATTTTAGGAAGCTATTCATCACTCATTAAAAAACAGGTTCCCATAGCTGCACAGGGTTAAACACTGTATGGCAGAAATACGAAGAAACAGCAGACTGAAAAAGAACTCAAATAGCTGAGAAATAGCAAATTTCAAGCCCTGAGGGTGCCTGCAGGTTCTCCACAATGCTATGTGGCAGGTAAGGGGTCATATTAGGTTATTTTCTATATATAATATGATAAATATAATATATATATTTGCTTCTGCTTTTCCCTGCCTACTACCTATTCCCCCTTCCTACTAACCCACTCAGTGCTGCTCCTCTATAGCACTTTGAGTGTGGGTGAATTCTTTATAAACGTAAAGATTTCCCACCTTTCAGGAATTGTGACATTTTTCATTCTACAGACCAAACATCCTTATGATTATTGTGATTTCCATCATCCTTTTATCTCAAACTTACAACAAATTTGAGATATAGAACTGGCAAAACCCAAACCAGCCCATGAGATCTTGCTTTCTATCTTCTTTTTCAGACCTACCACAATGGAGCTGCTCTGGTAGCAACCTACTGCCTCTTTAAATTACAGCATATATAGAATAACACCTGTTCATAAACACGACTATAACAAGTTAAAAATATTTATACCATTTCTGTTTTTACAACCTTCATACTTGCAGGAAAATTTAAAAAAAAATAATTAGAAAAAGTGACTAATTTTAAAAGGAAAAAATAAAATTTAATATATAATTTGGCTCAATGGGTATTGTTACTACTTGAGACTATTGATACTATCTTTACTCATTTTTCTAGGGAGTGAACATTTCGTGCAAGGATCCATGGAGGGAATTTCATCACAGTTTGCGGGAGTAGTGAATCTATTTTACTGCTGATCCTATTTTGCTGCTATAACTCAAGCAAACTTTGTAGGTGTTGCTGTTCTTGCACTTTGTACTGGAGAAGAGCAGAATCTGCAAAGATTCATTGATCCTGCTGTACTATCCCATTCTATCCTGCTTTTTGTGCATCGCTCCAACAAACTGTCATGGGATGTATCTCTCTACACATTCCAGCTCCTGTGCTTAGTATTTGTGGGGGCTTTTATAGGACATATGTAATGGAGCTGTGGTGTTGTGCCTTTCAGAGCTCTAGAAGGCAGATGGAATACTGCACTTGTGGAGGGAAGGAAAATAACTTTTCTTAAAAATCAGTTCAAATCAGTTCAACACACTCAGCAGTGCTTACATGGTGCCATAAAGCAATGTTAAATACAGTTATTGCCCTTACCTGCCCCTTGGGAAACGGAGAGGTATAGTCATGCGATTTTAAATTGTTCACATGGAAAACTGTGGCCTATTTCAATTCACAGGTGCAAAATACATGTCGAAACTTGAAACTGAGCAGGTATTTTGATGATTGTTTTACTTTAAAATTGATCAGAAAGGTTTTTGGTTAAACAACTTCTGACTACAGTTTTGATAATTTTTAAGCTTTAATGAAACGTGTCTCTCCATATTTAACAGAATTTATTTAAATTTATTAAATTTAATTAAGTGGAGAAGATGTTTCATTTTTATGAGATAAAATTCTTATTTCAACTATCATTTTGATTCACTCTAAACATTAATGCTAGAGTATCAGTTTGAATATGATAGAGTATATTATATACGACACTTTATAATTTCCTTATATGAAATATTAAGTGTTCCACTATTAAAAAATTATAGTACTTCAGCGTAAATACAATTCTGACTTTATATTTTTATCCCACTTTGGAGTGAAACGCTGTGAAATATTACATTTTTCACAGAAATCGAATGTTCTGTTTTCTGACAGGTTGTATTTAATTTATTTGAAAAATGGCGCAAAAACCAGTTCAAGGCTGAAAATGTTCCATACCATGAACAAGAAGTTCGTAACATCATGCTCGGTGCCTTGTTAGCTTGAAGATAGTGAATCAGATTCTGTAAAATGCTTAGTTTTGTAAGTAATTCTTTAAAACATGACTTGGGCAAATCCTTCACTTTTAGTAATATTTTAGGCAACAGAAGAATTTCAGCAATTAAAATGTTGCTCCCAAAGCTAGTTATTTCACCAAGTCAAATGAGAAATCTACAGTTTAGAGGGGGGGTTGTGCGTTTCTTTCTAATTTAGAAAGCAAAACAATGTGGAAGGTGGGCCATCTTCAGAGCTGTTTAAAGATAGCTCAGATGTCAGGGCTCCTTTAAGAAAAGGCAGCTATTAAGTAGCCTTTGAACAGCACTGCAATGTGACATTTTTACAGGGAACTCATTTGGAAAAAAAGTAAAGAGCAGATACTCAGAGGAGACTGAGATGAGAGCAGCTATTATGCTTTCCTATAATCTGGAAAAGGTGAGGACTTGTTATTCTTATCCTCAAGAAAGTATCCCTCAGTAGTACCAAATCCCAGCAAAACAGATATTTTCTGCTGGGCCTGTCTTCTTAATTCTCCTCCTTTATTTTCAGTAGCATTTATCATTCCTAAGGCCTTGCTTCTAATCTTCTTGGAAAATTAACCAAGTTGTTAACAGCTGAGAAAAGATAGGAATGCTCATGGGATGAGATAGGAACACAGTCATAGATCTACTCATGAGCAGCTCATGGATACTAAAAAGCAATTCCCACAGGCAAGGAGGTGAATACCAGTACATCGAACATTTTAGGCAAGAAACGCTTCTGCAGTATTTAGGAAGTATTTCTACCCAGAAGGCTATTTGAAAAAAAATGTTTTTAAGGCATTCATTGTTGGTGTCTCCTATGGGACCTGGATTTTGTGCATCTCTGAGCATCCATGGGATTCACTCCCAATTCTGGTAGGTCTGTTGGGGCACAGAGACACCCATGGAGAGCTGGTGACTTCCCCTAGACCCTAAACTGCTGCACTGAAATGCTGCTATCATCCCTGAGAGAGTCTCATCTGGATCCCATCTCCTGTGAGAAGGACCTAAGAGAAGGGCAGACTGGATGGGCACAGACATCCAAGTTAGATTGCTGGTCTGGTGGGGGATTGGGAGATGTGCTTGTATACGTGGTACAGTTCATGTCTCTCACAAGCACCACCTCATTGTAATACCTTCCCTTACACCGACTGAAGTCATGTAGGTGTGTGATACACATACGGTACAGGAAGCCCTGAAAAAGCGTGCCCTTTTTCCTCACTGTGGCAGACCAGCTTATTTGGATTCATGGCTGGTATTTGAAACCATGGGTTTTGATTCTCATTCAGGGTGCTGTAAGGAGAAATCCCACTGGAATTCCTCTAAAAACTGGGTAAATGAGAGGAGAATCAGGCTTGTTTTATGCAGTTATTTCCTGAATGTAGGTAAATGCAGATCACTTCATGCTCTTTATAAATTACATTATTCAGCTGATGTATAACTCCCTTGTGGGAAGCCGCAGCCTGCAGAAGTAAGTCGCGATACAGTCTCAGCTGTTTTGATTTGCCTTGCATCTGTTTACTCGCAAAGATATTAAAGGACAAAGTTCTACAAACCTAAACCTATTCTTGATGGTTTAAGGAAGAGAAGAATTCCTGGGTCTATTTATGTAACCAAAGCGGCAACATCTTCTGTCTGCTCACCTTGAGAGCTTTATATCAGGGGAATTGCTATCCCTACTCTAACACAAATGCTTTTCGGGTTAGGTGCCACCAGGGTTACTAATGGGAACGTTCCTTCCCTTTGTTTGCTTGGTTTGTGTCCTCTCAGTTGTGCATTGTCTGAGCAACGAGCTGTGAAACTGCGTTTGTTCACAAAATGAAACTCAAGTGATTTGGCCCCAGTGCAGCACAAATTCAGACACTTGCCTTTACCTGTAAAAGAAGATTTGTTCCAAGAGTGAGTTTGTGGCAAGGTTTGGTAGCAGGGGGCTGCAGCGGTGGCTTCTGTGAGAAGCTGCTGAAGCTTCTCATACCTTCAACATAGCTGTCCCTATGCCCAGTAGAGCCCATGCCAGCCATGTCTCCGAGGTGGACCCGCTGCTGGCCAAGGCTGAGCCCATCAGCACATCTGTGATAACATATTTAAGAAGGGAAAAAAACCTGCTGCACCACAACAGCTACAGAGAGAGAAGTGAAAATACATGAGAGAAACAGCCCTGCAGACACCCAGGTGAGTGAAGAAGGAAGGGAGGAGGTGCTCCAGGTGCCAGAGCAGAGATTCCCCTGCAGCCCATGGAGAACTGAAGGAGACTGTGATCTCATGGAGAGCCCATGNAAGCTTCTCATACCTTCAACATAGCTGTCCCTATGCCCAGTAGAGCCCATGCCAGCCATGTCTCCGAGGTGGACCCGCTGCTGGCCAAGGCTGAGCCCATCAGCACATCTGTGATAACATATTTAAGAAGGGAAAAAAACCTGCTGCACCACAACAGCTACAGAGAGAGAAGTGAAAATACATGAGAGAAACAGCCCTGCAGACACCCAGGTGAGTGAAGAAGGAAGGGAGGAGGTGCTCCAGGTGCCAGAGCAGAGATTCCCCTGCAGCCCATGGAGAACTGAAGGAGACTGTGATCTCATGGAGAGCCCATGCTGGAGCAGGTTTCTGGCAGGACCTGAGGACCCGTGGGGAGAGGAGTCCATGCTGGAGCAGGTTTCCTGGTAGGACTTGTGACCCTGTGGGGGATCCACGCTGGAGCAGTGTGTTCCTGAAGGACTTCAACCCATAGAANCCTGCTGCACCACAACAGCTACAGAGAGAGAAGTGAAAATACATGAGAGAAACAGCCCTGCAGACACCCAGGTGAGTGAAGAAGGAAGGGAGGAGGTGCTCCAGGTGCCAGAGCAGAGATTCCCCTGCAGCCCATGGAGAACTGAAGGAGACTGTGATCTCATGGAGAGCCCATGCTGGAGCAGGTTTCTGGCAGGACCTGAGGACCCGTGGGGAGAGGAGTCCATGCTGGAGCAGGTTTCCTGGTAGGACTTGTGACCCTGTGGGGGATCCACGCTGGAGCAGTGTGTTCCTGAAGGACTTCAACCCATAGAAGGGATCCATGCTGAAGCAGCTCACGAAGAACTGCAGCCTGGGGGACCAACTCACATTGGAGAAGTTCATGGAGAGCTGTCACCTGTGGGAGGGACCCCAAGCTGGACCCCAAGAATGTGAGTATTCCTCCCCCTGAGGGGGAAGGAGCGGCAGAAAGATTATGGAGACACCACACTGGTGGAATATAAAGGTTAACAGTGAAATAGCTTTCTAATTGAAATATTTAGTCCTTTTAATTTCCTGAGGCAATTCTGTATTTTAGCCTGAGTGTGTTTCAGAGTAAGGCAAACAGTTTTGCTCATTGATCTATGAAGAGGAAGTCTCTTATGCCCTCTCATATATTCACTAAATGCTGGGCTCTTCCAGGATCACCAAGCTAAGACATGTGATAGTTGTGGCAATCTGATGCAGATGGCTGACTCCCATGCACAATGCTTCTGCATCATTTTCGTCTGGAGAGTAGATGGGTGTTCTGGATTATGTTGCCCTGCAGAGGTATTCTTCTAGGAATGGTTCATGGCAGAACTGTGTCTTGGCATAACACTAGTTGGAAGACTACCCTTCACACACATTTTGTGAATGAAGAGAGGCACAAGGCTATATTTGCAAAGTTAGATGTTAAAAACCAGGATATCTGAGCAAAAATTAAGCCAATCCCACCCGGTCAGCATGTGGGTCTGGGGCCCCCAATATAAGAAGGACATGGACTTGTTGGAGTGAGTGCAGAAGAGCGCCATGAAGATGATCAGAGGGATGGAGCACCTCTCCTGTGAAGACAGGCTGAGAGAGCTGGTGTTGTTCAGCCTGGAGAAGGTTCCAGGAAGACTTTACATCAGCCTTCCAGTACCTAAAGGGGGCCTACAGGAAAGGTGGGGAGGGACTCTTTATCGGGGAGTGTAATGATAGGATGAGGGGTAATGGTTATAAATGGAAAGAGGGAAGATTTAGATTAGATTTTAGGAAGAAATTCGTTACTGTGGGGGTGGTGTGACACTGGAACAGGTTGCCCAGAGAAGTTGTGGATGCCCCTTCCCTGGAAGTCTTCAAGACCAGGCTGTATTGGGGCTTTGAGCAACCTGGTCTAGTGGGAGGTGTCCCTGCAGCTGGGCTGGAGCTTGGTGATCTTCAAGGCCCCTTCCAACTCTAACCATTCTATAATTCTATGATTCTATGAAAAGACCCAGTTTTTCTAGTCACCAAGAACCTACACCCCTTATTGCCTCTGGTGTGTTATTTAGTGGACAATTTATGGGAAAAGCACTTAACCAGTGCCTTAATTAGACCACTTGTATTTAGATGAGTTTTGGCAGGCACTCAACTTGAATAATTTGTTTGCAAAGGTCAAAGTTCTATGATTACCAAGGTGGCATTTAGATAGGAACTTTTCATCAACTCTAACACTTTTTAAACTCTCAGGGAAGTTTCTCACTTATTTTGTTGGAAGGTGCCTTGGGTAGAGTGGAACAGAGGGTATGATGTTAGTGCGTTTAGCTTGAGACTCAGGAGAACCAAGTTCAATTTTCAGCTCTGCCATAATCTTCCCACACAACAGCTCATTGTTTCTGCTTCAGTTCATCATTTTTATTACTTTTGAAACAGAGCTGAATAACTTTCTAGATTTCTTTTCAGACCATGAGTTGTTCAGCTCTGTCCAGGAGTCACTAAAGGAAACCGAATAGTCTAAAAATATGTGAGGGTAGGATGGGAAGTTTTTGTGTCTCTGGGAAACAGAGATGACACTATTTCCTTACTTAGAGCTGTAAAACATAGTAAGATAGTAGTATCTTGGCCATTAAAGTACGATAGCTAAAAACAGAGGGTTTGATTAACCATCTGATACAACAACAACAACAACAACAACAACAAATCTTTTAAAATGGAAATCTTTGGTATTTGCTATGGAAGAGAGAAAGTGTCCAATTTTTCCATTTTTTGGAAACACTATGTCAATGGCAATAGAGTTCAAAAGACATCTGAGTACATGATTATGTAAAATTACAAATAAATAGTGAATATTGCAGAATCTTGGTCCAAATTTTATTGCAAGAAAGCTCATTTTTAATACAAATGTGTGAATTTAACATGAATTTTCCAGCATAATCAGGCAATGAAGAAATCAGCCACTAAAACTGCAAAAAATCCAAAGTATTTGTGATCTTAGTGAATCAATGACAAACCATCTATTCTCTCAGTAGGGCCAGAATTTCACTTACAAGGTTTCAATTCTTCTCTGGTTTCTGAAGTTGTAAGTGAGAATGGAAGTGTGGCACATATGGATAATGTGTTGGAAGAGCTTTCATTTACTCATATTAGTGACCATAAAAAATGGACTTTGAGTCTGAGGTTACAGTTTCTGTTTTTTTTTTTTTTT
>VXBJ01006692.1:2653397-2682771 GCA_013400055.1 Nycticryphes semicollaris
TTTTTTTTGGTAGAGTATAAAATGTTTCAATGTCTTTAATGCATCTAACATTCCCAGGGTTTGTAGGTCCTTAGGTGAATTTGGCAATCCATTTCACATTTTATTTTCCCTTACATTAGAGAAGTGATGCCAGCGTGCTTAAAAAATATTAAAAGTTATGTCTAAAACACGATTACTCAAAAAAGAAATCAATAAGAATTTATCTTACTAAGGCTTGAGAAAGGGCTGCAAAACTGAGTTTATTACGACACACTTCACAACAGATTGTTTTGGATTAGAACTGAGAACTGGTGATTGGAAATCCCATTCTAACATTGTTCTTGGAAGAATACTTAAAATGAAAGTGCTTGTCACCTATCAGGTGGAGAGAAATGTATTTATTAGTTTTTGATGAGGGAAAATATACACTATAGATTCATAGTATTTCCTAGGGCAAACCTGTAATAACAGTCTCTTTGCCATGTTATAACAGCTGAATGGATGAAGGTGCACAAGTCAGCCTCCTTGCCCTCTCTACTCTCCCTTGGCCAGTATAGTTGATCAAACTCGTGTATGGAGAGCTTTTGATGGTGCCAAGTGTGTGGCACTGCTCTGTCCATGTCATTGAAAAAGACCTTTCATCTGCAAGAGAACCTACCAGGAAGGATTAGACCTTTTCAAGGATCAGCCCCTAACTTTATAGCTGATGTCAGATATTGTACATGATGTAACTCTGACATTTTTTGAAAAAAGAGTTTGTAGAAATAAATCTATCTGCACGTCTGTAATCCATCCATCCATCCATCCATCCATCCATCCATCCATCCATCCATCCAACCACCTATCTCCTAGTTTCAAAATAGGGCTGATACTTCACATGGAGAAATTATGGACCACAAATGAATCTTAACATTTTAATCTTGACATCTTTGCGCAGTAAAATGGAGGTTTAAAGGTATTGTGAGACATAGTGTTTTGTTGTTTGCATCACTTTAATGGCTTTACATCAATCTATGAATTTGCATGTGAGTTTAATAGAAATTACAATTTTGTAGTAAGTTTTAGCTGAGTGCAGTTCAGGAATGAATTAATTTGTGAACTAATCTGCAGTTTTGACCTGTCCGATTACACTGCAATTTAAAAGTATTATGAAATCGTAAATTACAATAGAAGCCAGATTCTGGCACTAGTTTGTCTTCTGCATATTTTGAGCACGACTGAAGTTTTGTGTTTTACCTTGCATCACCGTAACTCTTCCAGGAACCATCTTGGGAGGAAATTGAGTTAAAATTCTTCATTAACATCTCTTTCATCTTGTGGATAATGGAATGAAAACCTCTTCCATCCTTTTTTGGGGCTTAGATTACTTCTGAAAAGATTCTGCACATTCACCTGCACAGGTGTCCTTCTGAGCCACCTCTCACAAGTTAATTTCTCACTGGGGAGTGGAAATGAATATTTCATATTTATGTTCCAGTATTTCTGGCTGTGACATAGGAACCAGTCACTTTGGAAAAACAAACCAAAACAAACAAAGCAAACATGATTTGGTTAAACAAATTTGACTCACTAAAACACAAGATACTTACTTGAAGCTGGAGAATATTTTTAGAATAAGTATCATAGATGTAACTCTGTCCAGAAAAGAGGTTAAAAGTTATATACAATCATGTAGACAAGAGATACAGAAAAAAATTGCCTACTCTGCTGAGGAAAAAGAACAGGGTTATCTTGCTTTTCTTGGTGTTCTGTCAATGTTAATAGATAGCATTTAAATCAGTCCGCAGATTGACAAAGTCCACATGTAAGCACAAATTTCTACAGAATTTAATTTGTAGCATATTTGAAGAATTGTTTTTAACCAAATGTATGGAATTTTGAATGATTTATCATAATCCATTGAATTCCAAAGGTTTTTAGAATCACTTCACTTCAATCATACTGATTATCAGTGGTGCTCTTGGTCTCTACGGGATTTGACAGCCCTTACCAGTGACAAAAACCACCCCCACTGACACTGGGACAGTCTTTATGAAATAACACGGTCTCATTGATGTTTGCTCCAGCACAGCATCCAGACGCTGTCCTTAGTCATGACTGAGTTTCATTCAGAGTGAAATGAAGAATCATAATATGGTGCAAAGACAAACAGTAAAATTCATCTTCTCTTCGTCAAAACAATGATTTTACTTACAGCTTTCATCACAACATACTTAAAATTGAACTTGAGCTTACCAACTTATCTCCAGGCTTTTGCAGAGCTCTGCCAAGCCCAGGTGATATGACCCTACACAGGTATTTCTACAGCAGGTAGCAGGACAAGGTGCAAAATAATGCAATAGATGTAACTAACAAAATGATGTAATGTTCCTTAAACTCTTAAACATCAGTTGTTCTAAAATTCTTAAAAATATATATTAAAAGGTGCATAAAGCCATCTCTTTTTTTCGGTCAACACTTATATGTGTGCTTTAATTTCAGCTTGCATTTGAATCCTGTTAAGTTTATCACACTGGTGTCTTCCTGGGCAGGAGCCTGTAAGAAGTGTGTGAAGGAAGATGCGAGCCAAGCTACAGGAACGTGCTGCTATCAGAATTTAAGTTTCACTTTCCTAGCAAAATATTATCAAGCAAATAAGACTAGTGGACAGCTGCAATGCCCTATTGCCTACCCTTATAGCAAATATCATGTACTATTTCTCTTTTTCTGCTCAAACAAAAATGAGAATTGTTAATAGAAGCAGTAATGCATATAAACAGAACTTTTTATCTCCAAAACAGTTTCATAAACATGAATTATGCTAAAAAGGAATGTGCTCTTTGCAAATATCACGAAACATGGCCTTTACCTTTTTGATGTATTTTATAACTTCATACTGTCATGTCCTGTGGAGTTGGGTAAATTGTTAGCATTAGCATCTTGACAAAGTACTTGTCTATAGAAATTGAATATACCTTGGAAAAGGGAAGAAGAAATCTGTGTTTTCCTGAGGTTTTGCAAGCTGTATCCTACCCTATGATAAAGGAGTTTTGTATCTGAAAATTTTAGTGAAAATTAAGAAAAATGATACAGTGAGTACTAACATATTTATTCTGTCACTCTAGTTGCAATTTCTGAAGCTCACGCTAATACTTCTTTTTCATGATCTCTAAGGTAGTTTGACTTTCAACCACCCAGGCAATTTCATAGGTCTTAAGTATCACTTAATAGAAATTTTATTGAGTGAAATAAAGGTTGTTGCCCTTCCCTCAACATTCAAAAGAAATTAGTGGTTAAAATTAACATATTTTTAAAAATGGTTGTTGTCTTTTAACACTGAGCAGACACTAAGCATGGAAGGAAATAGATGGGGTACGATGCATGTGACCTCCAAGTATATGAGGCCCTGTTTTCTATTTTATACACAAGAGAAGACACATGGATGGAGGACTTGAAACATGGAGAGGGACTCAGGGAACAAATCAGCCTTCATGTGTCTGAGCTGGGCAACCAGAACATACAGGTAGGGGAACTCAGAAGAAGCGGGGCAACTCAGAATCAGTGGCTTTTTCTGAAAATGTTGACTCATTTTCAAAAGTGTGTGTTTTCCTTCTCTATGATTCTATTTCTAGACCAACAGATGCCAGTAACTTAATTTATTCTTCTTAGTTTTCACATCTTATACTCTGTTTGTGAAAGTTGTGCCCAGTTCTCCGCGCTGTTTTTGCTACTGCTGTAGATACTCTAAAAATAACATATGTGAGCAAGATATTTTTAGTAATCATTTTAAATTACCTTGTCATTGGTTGCAATCACATTAATCATGTTGAATGTTTTTCGATGCTCAAATAAATCTATGTACCTCCATAGGATCACTGTCATAATGTAATACCACCATCCTTTTAATACAGGCCTTAGCTTTAATGAAATAAATGCAAGATCATCGACTTCCAACCCCCTTGCCATGGGCCGGGACACCTCCCGCTAGAGCAGGTTGCTCAAAGCCCCATCCAGCCTGGTCTTGAACACCTCCAGGCAACCACAGCTTCTCTGGGCAACCCGTTCCAGTGCTTCACCACCCTCGCAATGATGAATTTCTGCCTAGTATCTAATCTAAATCTCCCCTCTTTCTGTTTAAAACCATTACCCCTCCTCCTATTGCTACACTCCCTCACAAAGAGTTCCTCCCCATCTCTCCTGTAGGTCCCCTTCAGACACTGAAAGGCCATTTTAAGGAGGGACAGAGGATGGGAGATATTCTGAGTCATTAGCAGGGCTCCTACAGAACCTGGATAAAACACAGGTTTTGTCCCCCAGTGGAAGCCCGCAGAGAGCAGCTGCCTGCATCCCATGGCTGGGAAAATCAATCTCCACCACGGAGAGCTGCTCCATTTGCATATAAGCACCGTTCCCATGGGTCAATTACTGCTGTGCAAAATAAACCTTAACAAAGGTCTCCCTTGTGTCATTCTACATGGCACGATGCGTATTAATAACATTTCTCTGTTTAACAAAGGGAACTGTCTGTAGCCCAGCTCTTTGCTAAGTTGCCATAAGCTTCTAATTTAATTGAGGATTCCTAAGTTAACAGCATTTTCTTATTTCAGGAAAAAGTGGTCATTTTCTGTCTTGAAATTGTCTCACACTAAATTCCTTTCCCATCAGTTAAGAGATACTTTTTGACATCTTTAAGCCACTGATATAATAATTTCTGACAGCATCAGTGTGCTTTAGCCATGGCATCCTGGAATGCTACTACTCCAAAAAATGTAAGAGAAAATGGTCATCATCTTTTAAAAGTACACTGGAGGTGAAAAAGCATATATATTTATTTTAAAGGAATTTTAAAAGAGTTTAGAAAATGCTGATTGTAATTCAGCATCTTTTTTTTGTGAGAAAGTGAGCTGTTATTTCTGTCGCTTGCTGAGAACTGCTACCGAAATGAAACAAACCTGTGCTTTGTGGCAGAGTCCCGAGCCTCACAAAGATTGGGATGAAAATATTCACATCCTTTTTGGAATTTGGGAAACCTGACTGTCTCAAAATAATGGTAAATTCTGCTATTAAAAAGTACCACAGCAAAGACTTGCATGCTGCTCTACTTGCTTTATTTAATGCAACATTAGGGCTGTCCTTAAAAATGCTTTTCAAAGCCTTGCACGAGGACAGGACTTTTTGTCACTGCCAATAACTTTTCTAAATAGGAGCCTCCTACAAGATATTTTTTGTTGGTTTACATAGAATTTTTTTTCACTACTTGGGACTCATTTAGTTAACTCCTTTTTTTTTATGAGCAAAGATACCAAATAAGTAAACACGGCTAATGAAACTTAGCCTGACAATATTTCTATCATGGAAACAAAAATCTGTGCATCGAAGAAAGTTTCGGCATTTATAGGAGCTGGTAATCATCATGGCTCCTTGCTCATAAGAGCTTGATACATTTATGATCTACCAATATAAATTCACAAATCATATCTTTCCTTGCTTTATATCACAGTGCACAAAAATGCTGAGTAAGCACCAAATGTACACTCTGTTTACTTGCTACAATGCCATAGACATCAGAAAAGGCTTTAGTTGATTACAGCATTCCTATGAACTACGTTATAGGGGATCACCTTCCTCTTTGAAATCAACTGCATTTTGGTGCAGTGATATGATTTCTTTTACATATTATTCATCTCATCCAAAACACTCCAACATCCCACTCTCTGTAAAATATCTTTTAAATCAAATCACAGTTCCCAGAAATGTATTTGCAAAGTCTCCTAAAACATTTCTTCCAGGAGAGAAAACTGTATCTTACCAAATGTCATCAGCATAGCACTGCTCGTAATTCTACAGCTCTAAACAATTAAATGAACACTCTAAAGAAAATTATAGCCTATTTATTGTGGTGAACTGAAAGTTTGAGTGTTAAAAGGTACTTCTTACTATGAACTGATAACAAAAATTATTGGAAATTAAACTGCTCTACTCCTGAGCTCTATAACAATGTTCAAGGGGAAATTGTGACATTAATGCCTGTGATGACATTATAGCGGTTTCAGTACTGTAGTTCATGACTATGGCCTGCAGGCTCTCTGAAGTGGAGGACTATAATTCAGCAGCACGTGAGGCATTTTTATGTATGCAATAAAAGGCAAAGTTGGTCCCAGGTCCTTTCTCTCTGTAAAACTCTTTGGACAGGGCTCCAGTCGTCCCTCTCTCTCCCAGTAGTCACTGTGTTTCTGATCCTCCTAATCTCCATTTAGTATTATGTGAAGGTTAGCCAAGGATGGAGATTAGAAATATTGGTAATTATTTTCTACACCTTTTTAAATGAAAGGGGTTTTTTTTGTTTGGTTGGTTTTTTTTCCCAGCTCTCCAAAATATGCTGTTTTAACAGAACACCTAGGCATTTCTCTTGTATGGTTCCAGCTAATCTAGAATCCATCACTGTGTCTTTGCACAGATGAAAGTGCCTTGAACTTCCAGAAACTGACTCTTTCTCCCAGAGACAATAGTCCAAAAGCTTAGTAAAACCAGTGAATATAAATATCAACAATCTCTCCTTTATTTTATCCAGAAACAAAATAATTCAAATTGATTTTAGAGGTATGATCTTGTTTATTTGTGTTTTGGTTTGGGGTTGTTTTGTTTTTATGATGGAGCTGTGCTGCCACTACCATATCAGGGTTATTTGTGTTTTGGTTTTAATTAATACTTGCATTTAGAACGACCTTGAGTTGGATTAAATTTTACTAATCTGTAATTCTTGGTTTCACCCTTTGAGTGTCTTCTTAAAAGAGCGGTAGAACACTTGCTCTACTCTAATCCTGCAATAAAGATTTTAGCAACAGATTATATACCTCTGCTTGCATCTCCTCTTCTTAAACACTCACCTTGATTTTTGTCAATAAAATCAGGTCTCAAAAGTACTTAACAAGTGAGACAATTATTTTTATCAGAACTTTGGAGCTGGGGAAATAGAAGCACAGGGTGGTGAAGTGACTCTCAAAATCCACCAGGAGGTCAGTGTGGTGGCTGAGAACTTAGATTACCATGTCCCAGTGTAGATCTAGGACTATCTCTTTATCTTAACTTCCTTTAGAGCTTCACTGCAAATTCCTTCTAGTTTCTCCTTAAGTTATTCATTTATTTTAGTGCTGTTTTGGACACATGACTTTAATACTGTCTACTATTAGAACAAGGAGGTTCATCTGTATTCTCTCAGATCACCTGCAATATAAAAACCATGTAACTTCTCAGCCACACCTGTAGGTTTCTTGATTTTCTTCCAACTCTTTGATAGTTTAGCTCAGTTTCCCCCAAAGTATGACCCATCAGATGGATCCAGCCTGCCTAAGAGTCTTCCCAGCCCACAACCTAATCGATTCTGTCGCCTCTTTTCTAAGCACCCGCAGGCATTAGCAAGGAGTGGGATGGTGGTTGAAGTCATGGTTTTGCCAGCCTGTGACGTGTTCCCTGCCTCCTTCATTCCCTCTCTACACAGCCCTTTCATCAACACGTGACTAGGTAGATGTGCTTCTATCACATGGCAAAAATTATAGCATCTCCCACTAAATTAGGGGTGTGTTTCTGGTTCTAGGAGTGCACTGGAAAATGTGGATAGATGTTGCTTGTGTGCTACAGCATCTGATAAATCTATTTCTTTCTCAACTTTGATGCCTGGATGCCCTTCTGCTGTGATACTGGTGCCTGTCGATGTCAGCTGGTGCCTCCTTTACCTCTTAGATATAGGGCACAGTACTTACTGCTCCACTGCTGGCAAGGTGCCTCACATGAGAAATGTGTCTTGCTGGCTTTGCAAAGTAAATCTGATATGAAAATGTTTGCTTGGCCAACTTCATAGACAACAATAAATAAAAGTATTAACTCAGATCTCTCATTTAGATTAATATTCCTGTCTGGTTCAAAGCACGTGACTTGTCCCTGTATTCTTCCAGCAAAATCCTACTGCCTGCAGAGCAATTCCCTACCCGTATTGGGCTTTGATTCTGTTTGAGTCTTTTACTAAGTACCTCACTTCAGCTCACTCTTAAAGTTTAAAACTTGCTTAAATGTTTTCCTTTGCATGTGTTTCAGTCTGAAAGGAGGAAAATGCACATTTTTATTAGATGGCCTACTTTAAAAGATGGCTTATTTTAAAAGAAGCTGTGACAGATTTTTTCAGATAATCCTTATTCCCTTCCTAAATCTTCCTGTTTCTTCGAAAGATTCTCTTTCCCTTAGTTCCACTTACCTCTCTACTTGCAAGTTTCTAGAACAGAGGAGAAGCGTGTACTGAACGGGGAAACCCAAAAGACTCACTTTTGCAAATCACCTCTGTGAACGAGGATGGGTTCAGATGTGCATTGAAGTATTTTCCTGAATTTCATTTTGCTGAGAATTTTGTTTCAAAAAAGACTGTAAGATCTTTCCTTTATATACAAACTTTCATTTTTGTAATTTACTATAGCTGTATATATAGCTGTTATTCCATCAATAAGAGTCAAATTATAATTTTAAGGTCAAAAGAGAATAGAGATTCAGTATATCTAGATCTTTTTCTCATTCTAACAAGGATTTTCTCTGGGACTGTGCTATAAATCACTTGTCAAGTATGCCGGTATCCAACAGCACAGGCAACTATTGCCAGCAGTAAGAAATACTAGTAAATGGTAATTAAAATACCTCAGTAAATACCTCAGAATTTCTTCTTATGGCTTCATTTAACTCACGTGTAAAAGGGAGCTAATGTATTTTCTGGAATACTGATGTGTTTAATTTGCCGCTTTTTGGGGAAACCTTTTGGAGCCTCCAGAAAATATTGTAGGAATGCTATAGAAATGTGGAATTATTATTTTTCAGAATAATCATGCTTACTTACAAAGTTGCATGAAATTAAGTAAAAATGAAGTGACGGATGCTCCACATAATTTCTGTGTTAGGAAACATATTTTAGAATTTAGAGGGACTTAATGATATTTATTGTATTTTCAAAGCAAAATTACAGTTGATCTATTTGTTGGAATGGCTGAGCAAGCCTAAGGAATAATTATAACTTTTTCTTAAATTCTATATCACTTTTCCTATGAGACTGATGGAACCATGTTGAGATTTTTGAGCCCATTAGGCCTTTTGGTAAGAATTCTGATGGAGATTTCTCATAGAAAAATACACAGATGGAAAGGTTTGTTATGATCACAGTTGGATGAAAACCATCCTAGGGATTTGCAAATGGCAGTTGGCAGAAAATACGCAAATTATTATTCTGATGTAGTATATCTGAAAATAAATTTGTCATGAGTTATTAATTTTTATAGAGACTTCTTCCTCACTATTTATTTGTTTCATGTTGCTTTTCTGGAAGTCATAAAATGACAAAAGAACCTTGCTATAGGAGCTGAAATTACTGTCATCTTGAATGGAGGTGGGACTTCGTATATCTTGTATCTCTAAACTAACTGAAAAAGAAAATGGAATTAGAAATATTCCTTGATGGAAATAACCACTACTTTAATGGCACACATGGAACAATGTCAAAGAGTGTTTAATGGTGAGTTATCACTTCAGACACTTGGAATCGGTAGGAAACGTTGGCAAGCTACATGGAAATCTGCTGTACTGAGAGATTATTACCAACTGTGAAAAAAACATTTTTTTTCTTTCTATCCCTAAAACATAATAAAAATATGCAATACTAGATGAGAAGAGATCCCAAGTCTGAAAACAGCCTCACTAGAAGAAAAAGATGACAGTGGTGATGGAGGTTACATTTAGGATCAGATCTTTAAGAATGTGACCATCTGTTAAATAAACAAAAGGAGCGGAAAACAAGAAAATTGACATTTCTAACAACTGACATCATTAAAGAAACATGCATCATAGCATGGAAAGCTAATGAATCTGTGTCTATTATCCTCAGACATTTACCTCAGTTCTAGAAATAAATGACAAGAGTAAAAATTTTTATTTGGTGTTTTGGCTGAGCTCTGTGCAGGTATGGGCAGTGCAGGCTTTACTAGGAGGCAGGACACGTGAGTCAGATCTTCCCACTGCTTCTGAGACTGCTTCAATCTAGCCAGCAAGAAGTGCAATGCTGTCAGCAAGACAGTCATTGGGTAAAATACTGAGTCTTTGCAGAAGTCATCACTTGACTGTCTCTGATCATGGTAATACAGTTCTGGTTCACAGAATTACAGAACTGCAGAACCATAGTTGATGTTGGAAGAGACCTCTGGAGATCCTCTTGTCTAACCTCCCTGCTCAAGCAGGGCCACAATAGACCAGGTTGCACAGGACTGTGTCCAAACAGCTTTTGAATATGGAGACTCCACAATTCCCCTGAGCAACCTATGCTGGGTCTTGACTCGGTAACCTTCATATAAGGTGATGTTGAGCCTGGAGCTCCTATGTTTCAGTTTGTGCCCTTTTACTCTGGTTATGTCATTGGGCATTTTTCTAAGAAGAGACATGTTGTAGCCTGAAGAGAATCAAAGAATTAGTAAACAGGTTTGATAATTACTATTAACATTACTGTACTTAGGCAGATTTTAAGATATTAATAAACTATTAGGCATTATACTTTCATCCATATATAGAAATATATATCTAATAAATATAAAGTATGTTTCATTCAGTATGCTCTTTCTACACTTAATAGTGTTCATTTGGCATCAGCTGAAACCCTCTGTTCCCAAATAAAACCAAATGTTCTCGTAAAAATGGTGACTTTCAGACTGGTTTGAAGTACTTGCTGTTGATTTACCTGTTCAATCTATTCCATCTACAAGCTAAGCCCTCCATTAGAATATTCAGAGTTAATGTGATGGTTTTTATTACTTTCAGAAAGGACAGCATGATTTTTTTTAGGTCTGTGAGTTGAGATTATGGGATGCCAGTCTTCCAGATTTCATTTAGACAGATTGTGCTATCTTCCATCGAATAGTTGGTTTAGAACCTTTTGTCATAGGATCTGTTGTCATTTCCCCACCAACAAATCTCAGTATGAATGACTGTATCCAGTATATATGCAGGACAATACCTTATTAGAATTAACATAACATTAGTGTTGGGTGCTGTGAGGTATAATGAATGTGTGCAAATTTCTTCAGGTCGTTGTCAGACCACCCGCACAGGATACTAGTCATTCCTGCTTCAGGTAACTCTCACCTACAAATTCTGCTAGGTTGACTCCAGGATTTACAGTTGGTTTGCATAAAACAATGATAACTTGAGGGCGGGTACAAAACAAAAATAAGATATTGTGTTATTTATCAGCAATAGCAGGATAGTCTATATGCTTCTTGATGAATGAACGAAGAATATGTAATGTTTTGGTAGAGAAAAATGTGAACTCTGTGTAGGCCAAACAGGATTATCTTCTTAATGACAGCAATTTGCATTACTTTTAATAGGATTTATTCTTAGTGGCTTGTAGCCAAGAATGAAAGAAACATCCCAGCTCGTTCAACAAGACGTTCCCTAAATGAGTTCACAGGGTTCTATGTAATACTGGTATTATATAGGCACCACTGTGAATCAAGGATAAATTCAATGGCATAATGAAGAAGAATCATGAAGGAATTGTTTTAGTCCTTTTGAACATAAGCAAACATTTTGTTCATGAATAGAAATCCTCATATAATTTTTGCCTGAGACAAGGCAAGGAGAAATGCAGACTATTAAAGGTGTTCTTTTGTAGGAGCAAAGGGCAGCATCTATGGTGGGTTTGAAGAGGAACCATTCTGCCTCAAGAGCAGAGCCAGGCTGCCAGCCTTCTCCTGCTGCTACTTCCTTCTCCACAGAGATGATAAATGGGACTGGTGAACGCAAGTTAAGACACAAAAATTTTACCCTGACTGATTTAATGATACCTTGCCATCAGAATACCAGATGACATTGCAATTCTACAGAGCTTTCTTAGCAAGTAGTCTGGGTAAGTGGTCACAAGAGCCATGCACCACTGCCTGGCTTCTCAGAAGCTGCTCTGTTAACCTACGCAGTGAAGGTGAGGTGGTGATGCAAACAGCCTCCACTATCAACATACAAAGTGCAATACAGAAAATGTGCAACTTAATAGTAACAGTTTTTCAGATGCCATTTCATGCTTGCTACGTACCCACACATGGGCTGAAGTCTTTGCATAACTTAGGCCAACGTCTTTAAGTTGTGTCAAAAAGCAGATGCTACTTATGAGCTTCACACTGGGGGTGTGTAGGCTGCATAGTAAAACAGCTAACCAGATAGCCTTAACTACAAAACCTTGCTAATTTGTGAACTATCATCCCCTTTTATCCTTTTCTTATGTTTTATATTCTTTATGCTTATGCATTTGTAAAGATAAAGGAGATCAAGCCCAACATTTAACACAGTATCATATGGTGCAATGCTATTACTAGCTAAAATGAATCGAAATTATGTCATTGAAGAAACTCTATCAGAGAGCTAAAGCTATGTGAAGGCATTTTGGTATACGCTCCTCCAGCTGTCTCTATAATCTGACCACAAAATACTGCAAATATTGAACCGTGTTAACTTGAGCAGAAATATGATCGGCATTACAGTTATTTTTCAACAACTGAATAACTGACAAGTATTCGTTTTGAATGGCTACATTTAACTGAAAGAGACACCAGTATGAAATACAAGCCTTTAAGAGGAACTAACTCTATGGCTTAAGTTACTGTAAGATGTGACTGGCAGCTGATTGACTCTGAATTCCCCAGAGGAAGTTTCATTTCTGAAGCAATCTTAACAACTGTGTCACTGAAGTGTAGCAATAATCAAGAACGATGTTTTTATAGATTATCTCCTGTTGTTCGATAACCAGGCAAAGTGTCAAATCATTTCACGCCTTAATAAGAAGCTACTGAAGAAGTACAGGACTATTAAGAAATATTCCGAGATGTTACATAAATACTCTGTAGTCCCTGCCTATCCTGTAATAGGTTTTATTCACTGCAAAAAGTGCTTAAGGGGGTAGTTACTTTCATAAAGGTAAAAGAAAATACTATGGGAGGGCAGGACACTGATCGGAGCTAACCTGTCAGATGTCTGGGATATAGCACAGAAGGTTGTAGACTATGATGGCACCAGCTCTTTTGCTCAAAGACATAAATTTTTCAAAGTTCCAGAAAGAAATAATGTTGACACTTCATTTACTTATCAAATGACAAGGAGGGATACAACTTGTAGACTGGAAGAGGGAAAATTATTGCTTGGGTTTGTGAAAATACCCCTTGCTTAGTTAAAACACAAGTTGTGTTGATAAACAGGGCCCTTTAGCACCATCTTTTAATTTATCAAGAACGAATGGGGCAAAACTAGCAATGAGAATAGAAACACTGTTACAGGAATGTGGATGACTTGCCTGATTGAACTCTGACAAACTATTCAGTGTAAGTCTGCAAAAGAGCTGAAAAACTCCATCTTTGCATCAGTTCCACCTAATAAGCTAAAAAATTACTTTTTTTTTTTTTGGCATTTAATATTTACCTCAATAGTAGCATGTTTAAGTGTTTCTCAAAAGAATACATATCTTACCTAAAAACGCTCTGAATGACTAAAATGCATGATCTGTACTTGTATTTCACTAAACAGCCCAGCAACTACATCAGTCAAATTATACCAGTCAAATCAGACTATTGAAGAGGAAGAAATTCATTATATCAAGAAACCATGCTCCTGTACAGTAGATGTTGTTGTAAAGGAGTCTGAGTGGACTAAAGCCATGAATCACTTGTACTTCCTGGTGAAGAGCATGAACAGCCTCTTAGAATGAGTAAGACTCTTTTGAGTTGGTCTGAAAGCTAAAAATATTACCTGCATCTCATCCTTTTAGACAGAGTGCCAAGAGAGCTTGGAGTACTGACTGACTTCCAAGGAAAGGGGATTTTATTTAAAATTATCAGCAGAATGTTGTAGGCTTTTATGTAGGATAGTCTTGCATATATACATATGAAAAAAAATGTTGCTGCAAGGATTATCAGCTGGTAGTTGGCAGAGGTGGAGGCTCTCTCCCTGTGGTAGGGAAGTCCTAGAAAACAATAAAACCAGCCCCATCGTATACAACAGAGAACAGTACAGTCCTAACGTTGGGGTTGGACCCCGCTCAGTAGATAAGGTCATTATGAACCACTTTGGTACCTTGTGAGGAATAAATATCTTGTACGCGTTCCTAAAATACCCACAACAGGATAGACAATCCTGTAATTCCACTGGCACAGAAGCTTAACTGGCATGAAGTAAGGACCTGCATCAGAAAATTATTCCATTTTAGTAGCAAAATCCTTTGCGTGGAGTCAGCAGAAACAAAGATGAAAGTTTGAGTTTGCAACAGAATTGTGATAAGACTGAGCTGAGTCATTACCTCTTGAAAATGTTAATGTCAAGCTCTAACTCGGTCTTCAGTTCGCTTTAATTTCGTGTCTCCTTCAAGAACTATTTTAGCTAATGCAGTTCTCTGCTGTGTGCTTTAGCTAAAACAGAGATCCCAAGGATGATGGGAAAACTCAGGGAGAGGAGTGATCAACCAAATGACCTGAATGGTGGGGTTTAGAACTGCTGCTCCTCTTGAACACCAATCATTCTTGCACCGTCTCCCCATTACTGCTGCTACATGTGTACAGCACAGCACACCCGCATCAGGAATCCTCTCCAATCACAGGTTTTGCCTTTGTGGGCAGCTGAGGAATAATATTTCAGTTTGACAGGACTTCTCAGCCTTGAGCTTCTGCTCCAGATTGCGATTGTTACTCCTTGAAAAGTTTTTCCCCGGTTCAAATGCAGGCAGCCATGTAAGACTGTACCAGTGACAGAGCTGCTGACAGTAATACTAAATACACTCAGTACAACTGCTGTGGGCTGGATTGTTTTAAATGAGGCTGAACAGGGCACTGAGGCACTCTGTCCTTGGGCAGGATGGAGCAGCAGTGTAAATCCAGTACCGTTAAATGGCAGTAGAGCTGTCTTGTAACACAGAATAGAAGCAAGGCTGAAACATGGAAGCTCCTTTGGTTTTAACTACAGAAGCAAGTTGGGACTGGTTATAGCACAAAAAGAAGAATCTAAAGGTAAGGTATGACAAGGTCTAATGCCATTTAGCGTGACAGTGGCATGAAAAATGTAGGACAGAAGACATCTGTGATGTCTTTTTGTGTGTATAGTACTAAGGATACCTCTCAAAAACTTGCCAGTAAACAGACATTCACATTTTCCAGAGCTGTAAGGATGCCTGTAAAAAAATCACCTGTTTCATCTTATCTGAGGAAGTGCTTCATTTTTAATGGTAATATTTTAAATAATGAATTACTTTCAGAGCTGGGGATAAGCAAAGGCATTTTCCAATTGGTTATTCATTCTCTTTATTTGCAGTGGCCATGCAGGAATTAAAATTAAATTAATCCAAAGTGGCTGTCTTTTAAGATAGAAAAAATGTAAACACCACATGTAAAATCATGCTCCTTATGGCTTAAGAAGACATATTTCATATCAGAATATTATTCTACTTCTGTATTTCTGCAGCTATGTCACTTTTTCCCCTTTTTTCCCTTCAGATGTTAGCCTAAGAAAAAAATTAATTTGTTTTCTCAGTAAAATTTGAAATAAAATATTAAGTAGTTGATTTATCAGGAAATTTAAGGTGTTGTTTCCAAACAGTCTCCTTTTGCTTGAAACAAATTTATTGCAGGAACAGAAAAATGCATATTAGTCATCAAAAGCTGTTTATAGATGAGTTTAAAGTGCTATCAACTAAATGATTCTCATCATGTAGACTGAATTCCAGACCGATAAAGCAGAGGAGAATTAGTGGAGGATGGATTAAATAGCCAGAGGTAACTGAAAATGAAGAAAAGCAATAATTTGCATTTGGCTTACAACATAAATCCAATATAAAGTTTTATATTTTCTAACTTGTTGTGATCCAAAGCTTACTTTTGATACTGAGGCCAAAATTTAAAAAATGAGTGTTTATTTTAGATTCATATTTCATGGGAGCCAAGACAGATCCTGAATATGTCAGGTTTTTAAACTTGGAGATCAATTGTTGCTGTATCAGTGCAGGCTCCTAGTGTGAAGACAGAAAGCTGATTTTGTTGTGTTTTGTTTTGTTTTTTAAATGGGTGAGACATAAAAGCTATGTCTGGGCTGAGGGTGGATGTCCTCTGCACTGAATCTCAAGGTCCTTCTCCCTCAGTCCTTTACCTCGAGGGATCTGCTAGGCTGCTCAGCAGTTTCCTTCCAGCATCTGCATCCGGTTTCTTACTCCTTTGGCACAGATAGCCAAGAGTCCTTTCCTGAGGCTTAACACCCACCAGTGTTCTTCTAAAGGAGGAGCAAGTCTCATGGTTTCCTTTTAGACCAGCTGCTGTCTTTTGTAAAACCAGTCCAACAGTTACTATGCCTGCTTAGGAAGAAGGATGCTGAAGTCTTACGCTCTCTTTAGCCTCAGTGACATTAGTCCCTACACTGACCAAAGGCAAAGCTGGAGGAAAGTTCTCATTCTTTTTGCTCTATGAGTTTCACACTCAGCTGTGACAGGGTGGAAAGCAACACACTCTCCTCCTTGCCCACCTCTGCCAGCTACTGCCAGGACTAGGAATCAGAACCAGGACTGCTCCCACTGCAGCTGTAATACTGTGTTTAGTAGTGAACTAAACCCTGCCACCATTCCACTAGACCAGGTTAATGGAGTGGGCCTGAGAAGGAGATAGACATTTTTTTCTGTGAGTCTTGGGTGGGTAAGGGCATGAAGTATTTTTCAGTCTGAGCAGCACGGTTGAAGTTCGAATGTTGTGCATGGGTATGTACAATATTAGCATCACTGATTATTTGGGTTTTTATCATCATTAGAAACAACACAATGTAGGTGTTGATAGATTTACTGTTGTTGACTTACTAAGGAGTCAGGCATAGCTTTGAAGGCTGTACCATTGGGATGAAGTGCTTCGGTTCCACTGAAGTCCCGTATTAGGTGCCCATATGCATTGTGAGTCTGGGCATTAGCACCTTCCTGAGTCACAAGGGACACCTGTGACAGTTTGTGTGGGTTCAGCGGGGAGCTGAACCAAACTTTATGCCCTAGACTAACACTCCCTAAAATGCACATTCCTCTGCTTTAATTTTGTGTTCGGCAGTAACTTGCTAAAGCATCAGGATTCCCAAATTTTGGCTACTGTCCTTTATACTGAGCAAAAAGATACGTTACCTGTACAATACTGTTGTAAATTTATAGCTTGCAGAGATTGTTGAAATCCTTTGGGATAAAAGGTCTTCTGTAAATGCAGGTATTTTACTGGTACGCAAAGGAAAACATATTGAAGTACTAAGTAAATATCTGCAGGGTGCCAAGCAAAGGTTAACTGTCACTGCCAGTCAAACTGGGACAATGACAAATGGCCTGAAAGAGATATTCTAAGGGCCCCAGCAGAGGCTTTAAAGCTGGATGAAGCATTTAAAACAGACACCGTAACCTTTTTGTTTTATAGGGTCTTCCTTACAGATGGGAATGAAGCCAGCAAGAGGGTGATATACTTATTTCTCCCTAGGAATCCTCACAGCAAAAGAGCATCATTTACAACAAAATAGTTTGTAGTAATGGCAGGAGAAGAGGAACCTGATGGCCTATACGCAAAAGAGAACCCATTAAAGATTTCTGGGCTTGTAAGACTGTTTGCCAGCAGAGGTAAAGCTGAGATCTAGAAGAATTTTGTAGACAATAAATTATAAATTGTGCTTTGTGGTTTTGCCATCTAATGTTCAAAAGTGTATTGGCTCTAAGTAAATTAGATAAGGATACAGCATCTAGTATTGTGACGTTTTCTTGTGGAGGTCAAACCTCTCTCATCAACTAAAGGCTTTGCCAGAACAGCTATTATATTTAATGAACCAGAAAATAATATACGGTCAGGTTAATATTCTTCTAAAAACTTCTATTATAGGCCACAGCTAGGGGAAAGGACATTGTATTAGTGACATGTGGCAGGAGGTCAATTACTGTGCAAAATCATTACACCAGGTAATATTTAGTGCTGAAAACTCAATCTGGCTTGTGCTGATTGGAAGGCAGCCTGCATGTGAAGTGTCTCAGAAAATGCAGCATTGTTTGCAGTGGGCTACTGCATCACAAATGTTATCTTTTGCATTTTTGCCATTTCCAAGCTAACAAATGGTGATGGCTTTGCCCTTTTATTTATAATAATGTGTTGTCCAAGCCTCAGCAATCCCCTCCCTAGGGACTAAGTTATTTTAATGAAGAAATTTAATTAAGATTTTCCCCTATCCTCATTTTATCAAGCTGGTGCACTTCTAGACTTAGTGCTGAAATTTTATGGAAAAACACAGTTTCCCCAGGAATGGATACTTGACTAGACATATGTGAAATATTAAGTGGTTTAGGACGTTTTGTTCTAATGAGATTAGAAAATAATTCTGCTGATACAAATTATTAAGAAAGATAAACCTATGGTTCAGATAAGCACAAAGACTCTAAAATCATGATTTAATCTGACCTTCTCTGCTTCTTTTGTTCACCTGGCACTGCAGAGCAGTGATAGCAATGAGGGGTCCAGTCACGGGATCCTTTCTTTAATTTAGACTGTCCTTACAAGCTTTGGCTAGTGCAGAACCTCTCACTCCAAAAGAGCCCCAGCATTAAGACACCACATTCCTACCCCTCCATGTAAACACATCCCATGAAGGGATTTTGGTAGGGTTGCTGTTTCATCGACCCTTCTACTGATCTATACCAGGATGATCTTTCAGCTAAATAAATTCTTTTTTCCCCAAATGACATTAAGCAATAGCCTCAAATAAGAGAGTTCCTCTAGCCTTTCAGGCTCAACAGTCTTTTCACAAATTCAAGTGCTGTTGTGTGTTTCACCAAATCTTGATCAGTTTTCCAACACTTACTGGGCCAAATATTGGTCACAGTATTATGGTGGCAGTCACATCCATACTAAATGTGCAAGGTCTCTTTACTCCTCTTCCACATCTTGGTGTTCAAATGCTGAAGATTATTTCTTTTGGCCCCTTCAGCCACACTTGCAGACTGGGAACTGGTGACTGTCTGATTACCAGGACATTAAGTCATCATCGGAGTGATTGCTCATTAGTACAGAGCTCCTGACCTTTAAGCGTGACCCAATAAACTGAATAGAAATGCAGATTTTTTGCTTGTTCCTGCTCAAAAACGCAATCCAAATTCTATCAGTGACCTGTCAGCCTCATTGTTCACTGCTGCCACAATCCCTGTAAACTTTCCCGATCATGATTTTTTTTTCTTCCAAGTCACTGATAAAAAAGATGAAACCATCTGAGGCCAAGAACAAATCCTTGAAGGCTGCAGTAATTTTTTTTTTCTGTTTGATGGCTATTCAGAGTCTACAGTTTCATTCTGTCCATTGCTTAGATTTTAATAATTCAATCACTTATTTTTGTAACCTGTTTCTTAAACAGAAAGCTGTACAAGTATGTTACATCTCCAATACTGCTTTTAACAATTACATTTGGAATTTAGTCAGAAGCAATGAGGTATAAGTCAATTCAAACTTTTCTTCATTGGGATTAATCATTCATTAATACCATCATTGGGACTAATTACTGTCTAGGTTTTTCTAGCTGTTCTTTTATCTATCCTAATATTGATACCAGAGTAATTGGTTTGTAACTTGAGGACAACCTTAGAAGTATTAATCCAGCACAAACTCATTTTGCAGACAGTGGTCCAAGATTACCAGCAATGATTTTGGAGTTTATCAGGTAGACTATAATCTGGGACACATACCTCTCAGCAAAGAGCTATAATCACCAAGCTATAATGCCAAATTCCTCCATGCTTGCTTCCCTTTCCATTTCATCAGTCTCACAGCACTGTTTGAACAATGACTCCACTTAAACAGATTATTCCGTAGCCTCATTTTAGGGCACAGATGAAGAAATTGAAGGTTTGAATTAGCTCAGAGGAGAGATTGAATTATCAGATATCTGATCATCCCTCTGCCCCTGTTTTAAAAGAATCAGTGTTTCCCAGGAGAGGATTTTGTGCTCTGGATCTTAACAGGACAGGAGAGCTTCCTGGTACAGGAGGTCAGAAGAATGTTTCTGTTCCCATTGTAACTTACCAGTGGGATCTTACTTTGCTCAGTTCGTAGACCTTCTTGGTTGCCCTCTGGGTAAGCACCTTCTTCCTGTTAATTTGATATACTCTCTAAGGATATGTGGCTGGTCCTCTGAGTCAGCAAGCATGAAAACGTTGCCTTATCTTTAGGCGTTCCAGTGCCTAAATTATGGTCATCTTAATATTAATTTTGGTTCTCTACTTGATATTATTGAAGTCAAGGGTAAAGAGTCATTCGCTTTGCTGGCAATGTGCCTAGATGATAGTCCATGTCCTCCACTGTATATTGATTTCACTGGTATCAGAGGACCTATGACAAATAAGGACTTACTCTTAGCCTATATTGGGTAAATATTAAAATAATTGATCATTTTTTTCTAAATAAAAGTTGTAAATTGTTCTAAATTGAGTTGATATATTATTAAACTTTCATCTGATGTGTCACTAAAATGTTTCATGCCCATATTTCTTCATAAAATGAAAGTATAATTTAATAACTATACTTAAAATTGTACTTAATTTTGGTGTGTTGGGGATCTCAAGATTAAATTCAGTGGGGCCAATTCAATTAGACGTACTGTAGACCTCAGTGAAGGTGCCAGCTTCTGGAGAACATAGTTATTAATCACTATGAGCCACATCATGTCCTCTGAGTTAGCTAAATACATACACAGAGCTGGACTTAAACTGATATCCTTGAGGACTAGACCTTCTGCTCCTTTAATGATTAGACAATGCTATCAGTGAGAAAGCTTGAATTAATACAAATTTGACTATCCAAACCTAAAAAGGAACACTTGAAAGATTTTGTATCTGAAGGTATTTAAACTAGAAAAAATCCTGAAGATCTCAAGTAAAAAAGCTGGCATCCACTAAAATGTGGCTGGATGATAGAGGTAATTGTATAAACAGTGGGAAGAAATAAAGTAAATCCTGCTGTGATTTCCGATCACTGGTTTCTACTTTGGTAATCTGATATGGAAGAACACTCAGAATAAAAAGTTTACATTTTTTTCAGTGTATCTGTACACCAAATACTCAGTGCTGTCCATACTGAGCATGGGAGCTGAAGAGCTATTCACCTTGGAAGGAAAAGAGCTCCCATTTGGAGTTTTAAGATTAATTAGTAATGAAGGAGTGAAATAAGTAAACTTTTGAATGCTATATAGGAAATTTAGATTTTCTAATAAAACATTGAAGCAAAACCAAACACCTCACATCTCTCTGATATATATCTGTTTTTTGATAGGAACAAAGGTACCAATCTGCTTCATAAATCATCTTCCAAAAGCAGCCCTAATCCATGGTAGGAAACGCAGATCCTATCTCCTACCTAACCAGGATGTGCTCCACAACCTTTGTATTCCAACTTTATTCTAACTTGTATTCTATGAAAAGGAAAAGGTGTTTGAATTCCATAAATTTTGTAAAAATAAAGTATCTGTGTCATAAATTTTACAAAATAAAGTATTACAGAAACTCACAGTTTGTTAAGGGAAAAGCAGCTTTTAAGAGTCTTTTTGATATATGCATATGCTGCTCAGCCAAGCTGACCCATGCTATCCATTTGAATCTGTAGTGAAATTAAAACATGTTATTAAACTTGTTCATCTGCACTAAGGATGAAACCTACTAATTATTATTAGCTCTATTATATACTTCAGTGTTGGCATCAGTATTTCATAACTAGCCTCAGAGGGTAAAATGTATAAGCATTTCTCTTCCTTCAACTACCTGCACAGCAGTCAACTGCCTAAGGACATTTACATGAATTTGTATTTTGTAGTGCCAAGCTAGTTTTTATTCCCCAAGCAATGGGGAGAGGACAGTAGTTCCTTCTAAACATGAGGAAGAACTTCTTCACTTTGAGGGTGGCAGAGCACTGGAACAGGCTGCCCAGAGAGGTGGTGGAGTCACCATCTCTGCAGACATTCAAAACCAGCCTGGACGCGTTCCTGTGCGACCGGCTCAATGAGGACCTACTTTGGCAGGGGGGTTGAAGTAGGTGATCTCCAGAGGTCCCTTCTAACTCCATATCATTCTATGATTCTGTGACAGTAGAATTCCTGTGTTATTATTTACTTTGGGTATCCTTGCCCATATATGTATCAGTCCTGCAAATATTTCTATACTTAATTAATTGTTTGCAGCTAAACAATTGTTTAACTCACTGAGGCCAAGGCTACTAATGTTCTTATTTGACACTTTTACTCTAAATTCAGTTTATGAAATGTCTTCAAAAATTCCCATTATTTCTAGAAGCTTAATTCCCTGTGTACTTATTCTTAGTAGGATAAGAAAAAAAAATATATATTGTTATGCAACTTTTCTTCAGTGTTCCCCATAACCATGGGGAAGCTCTCACTGGCTTAAATAGGTACTAGATCAAGCCTTGAGTGAATCATTTAGGAGTTCATTTTCTGTGATCAGATACTCACTCGTCAGGGGACTGCTGCTTCCCCTGTCTTGCCATTTCTGCCATCCATTCCCCTTAGTCTACTGGTATTCATATAACCTTTCTTTCAACTACAGTAACACAAGTCATTTATTCCCAACTCATTATTTCAGTTCTTTTCAAACACTGGCAACTACTATCCTGATAATATTGAATTGCACTATAAATGTTTAAGGCCAGGCTGGATGGAGCTTTAAGCAACCTGCTCTAGTGGGAGGTGTCCTGGCCTATGGCAGGGCGTTGGAACTTGATGATCTTTAAGGTCTCTAACCATTCTATGAGTTCCTCTCAGGAGGAGCCCCATGCACCAGTACAGCCTGGGAGGGTGGAAAGCTGCTTTGCAGAAAATGCCCTTGGGATTCTGGTGGACCCCAAACTGAACATGGGCCAGCAATAAGCCCTCGTGGCAAAGAAGGCCAACAGTGTCCAGGGCTGCTCTAGCAGGAGCATTGCTAGCAGGTTGAAGGAAGTGATCCTGACCTTCTACTCAGGGCTGGTGAGATACATCTGGAGTGCTGGGTCCAGCACCGGACTTCCCAGTACAAAAGAGAAATTGACATACAGGAGAGAGTTTAATGAAGGGTCACAAAGATAATTAAGGGCTTGGATCACCTGGCATATGGGGAGAGGTTGAGAGAGCTGGGACTGCTTAGCAGGACTGTTTAAGAGGGGTTCTTCTCAGCATATATAAATGCCTGATTGGGGGATTAAAGAAGACAGAGTAAGACTCTTCTCAGTGACAGGGTGAGGGGCAATGGGCATAAACTGAAAAACAGGAAATACTACCTACAAATAAGGAAAAAAAAAAATTATTTTGAAGATGGTCAAACACCGGAACAGATTGTTCAGACAGGTTGTGGACCCTCCATCCCTGGAAGCACTCAAGACCTGACTGGATGTGGCCCTGAACAACCTCCTCTAGCTGACTGTCCTTTGAGTACTTGTTTGGACTAGATGATCTCCGGAGGCCCCTTCTAACTTCAGCTTTTCTGTAATTCACTGTAATAGAAAAATACTGGGTGGAGCAGGTATTGGAATGCAGTTCTTGCATCCTTGAATCTAATTCTGTGCACACCTATTACTGAGAACAATACCTGCTATCTGAAATATCAGCAATGATGAGTTGTTACTGGTTATAGGTTGAATTTGCAAGATTAGACCCTTTGCAAATTGAAGAAATTCACTTCTAACAAGCCCATGCTTTCAATTAGCAGTTGTAGGTTATTCTTTAACAGAGCTTAGCACAGGACTGCATTCCATATACACTTCACTGGCTAGACAGGTTTGATGGAAGGAGGGAATCAATAATTTAAGTTCTTTTAAAAATATGCATAAGTACATCACAGAGAATATAAAAACTTCAGGGGAAAGGTGATATTATTATTTAATGCCTTGTTGATGAGGTTTATTTTGGTAAGCTCTTGACAGCACAAGGTAACATATCATCTTTTCGTTGACACAAACACTATCAAAATGTGAAAGGATGCATAGCAGAAAAAGATCTGCATCTAAAGTAGATTTTTGAGAGAGCAAATTATTTTTTCCTTCCCAATAGCTTGTTGATTTTTCTTTGTTAAAATGCTGCCAACACCTTTAAGCAAAATTAAAAAGCACGTGTTTGTTATTGTATGTCATTCTTGTCATGTCTGTTTAAAATTCTCAATTTCTTTCCACCTTCCATTCAATGCTGAAAAATATTTGTTGGTATTTGTGACAGGGATAAATGTCTTTATACTTCCATTGCTTTTGCAGTATAGCTGCTTTCATTACTCCTCACACTGTGTGCATTGTGCTATTCATTTTTACATTGGCGACCAAGGGGTTTTCCTATTTTTTCTCCTTTATGTCCTTTGTTTGGTTTGCAATGAATGATTCAGAAAGCTCCAGAGGGCAGTGTTGTGCTGAAAGCTTCGGTTCTCTGGGCTCTGCCGGGATACCTTTAGGGCACCAAGAGACTGAATGTTATTTACTCACATACACACTTACTTAAATGGCTTAAGTCTTAATTCCACGATAGCTTTGGAAATACACATTTTATGAGTGGGGTCCCTGCAACAAACAAATTAACTGTGCTTGTGCACATAATATGATCTTCAAGGTTTTTCAAATGCTGAGTTAGATGGAATCAATTAAAAAAAAAAAGTAAAAATTGCAATCATCTTAAATAATGCTTTGCTGGATTCACCAAGCAGGCTCAATAGGTTGGAATATTAATTTCCCTGCTTGTGTCACATGGGGGAAATGGAGGAAAGAAATCATCCCCATGAGGGCGTAAGGCAATGCTGTTCCCCTTCTCCCTCAGGAGTTCTGTGGTTTTCAGTTCCAATTAAGGTCTCAGCGGAACACACTGAGAGATGCTGCAGGGGAAGCATAAAATCACACACCTTTCAAGTATGGCCTCACATACCTTCCTCTGCCCTGTCCTGCCCTTGTTGGGGTGTCCACCAGAACTGCTACCTGGCCTGATAAAAAACAGAATCACCAGGTCCAATTGCCACTGAACTCCATACTCCTTGAAAACTTCTGGCTGAATTTATTTCATATTTTAAGCACATTTCACATTTTCCCCCAAACCAGAGACACCTCGGCTGGGTCTAAACTGATCTCCCAATGCACAGAATGGCTACTAATGAATGGGTACATTCCAGCAGCCTTTCAAACCACCATACTCTCCCACCCCAAACCATAGGAAAACCTGCCCATGCATTTCTTCTGCTCCTTGCCCCAAGACCCCTATGTCTCTTGCAGTCCGTCCACACCATCTCTGGTCCACAAATATCCACACTGCCTCTGACACTATAATTTCTGTCATCTGTACATCCTCCGCTTTCACACTGAAATCTGCATCCATATCCTTCTTCCACCTGCAGTTCCTCTCTTTGCCCACCCTGCCAGTGCTCATGGTTTATTCTTTCCTTGCTGCTCAGTACGCTGTTCGGGTTAGAGGCATGAGCAATGGCAACAAAGGCATGAGTATCCTGACTAGTTGACCAGTTGGCTAACGATGCCCACGCCACCACAACTCCTGAATGTAAAAGCACTTGCTCATCCCTTCAGACTGCAGAAATTACCTTGTGAGCTGTGTCCATAGCTTGAACTGTTTGAATGCAAGCCTGCATGCAGGAGGAGGCTTTCAAGAGCTGGCATGCCACCTCTTTCAAACATGCTCTTTAAGCAGTAGCAATGGGACAAGCATAACCATAGCACGGCTTGAACTCACCAGAAGTATCTCAGAATACCAGTCTGTCTGAATTCTTTGCTAAATTATGTGTAGGAAGGTACTGTGTGATGGTCACTGTGAGCTGAAGTAAGGATTTATGATGGACAGAACAAGGGACATAGAGTATTTTGTACTTTAGGTTGCTCTTGAGCCTCCATACCACTTAACAATAAAGATAGATTAAAGACCAAATGCCGCAAATGTGTATAGATTTAAGCATTTCTGACAGGATAAACCTAAATTTTCACCTGGGAATGAACTCTGCGCTCCTACAGTGCGACACTTGGAAGCAAGCATGGGGGCATCAAATGGAGCTAGCTCAGGACACGAATTTGTATTTGCTGAATTTTTGTTGAATAAGGACAAATACAGTTGAGTTCTGCAGTTGTGGCCCTCCAAGAACACAATGGCTCAAGGCTGTAGCAACTGCAAAAGGAGAAAAGAAAAAAAAGATTGAGTAGGGCAGTACTTGTGTAGAGGAAGTGGTGACAGGACAAGTGCCATATAAAATCCTGATACCTACACTTCCACTAGCAAAACACTAGGACTGCATTTACAGTCTTCACATTAGTGTTGGCAGAAGTTTCTGCTCTACAAAACTACTAAATTTTGTGTGGATTTTGAGGATTTACCAGAAGGCAGAATCATTTGTACCCCCACTGGTTACATGGGTATCCCATGGGTATTCACAAGAGCCTCACCTGCAGGAACAGCTATTGACCGGCTGTTCAGAAATGCCCACAAGTGAAGCAGGTTTTCAACAGGCTCATGAGCCTGTGAGAGATATATCACTCTCTAAACTGCTCATACAGCAGAGGGAAGCTTTGCTATTAGCTCTCTTGATAAACATATCCCCAGATTCATGACTTGAAGACAGTGATGTGCTCCATGCCGAGAAAAGGGAGTGGTAAAGAGAATGTTGCCATCTGCTTGTGTAGAAATTTAAATTCATGCACCAGCTCTCCTGCACAGATAAAGAATGAGTGTTCCCTTTTTGTTACATTCAGTCTTGAGAGTGAGGCAGTGTTCTCACAGGGAGACCTGAGGAAAGACTGAAAGGGTGTTCACCATCAAGCCTCAGGCTCTGATTTAGGTGCCTACATTGAAAGCCTCCAGAATTCCAAGAACCTGTCTCCAAGCCTATCAATCAAACCGTCAATCTGTTTGCTGAAGCTCCATTAACAGCCAAGGGAACCTAGGTTGCTCATACAGAACCCCAAGGGACACACACAGCCTCCACAGTGCTACTATTCCCATAGGGTCACCATGTATCACCTGGGTTTTGCAGAACCCGTTTGGGTTCTAACATTGTATTGGTACAATCAGGTTTCAAATATTAAGGTGTTAAAATAATATTGCTAAAATTCACCCAGCTGATGATCGCATTGCTGCCTGACAGAAGTAAAGATTTTAAAAAAAGTCAGGTATCAATACTTGATTTTATTTATATTATTTTGTGGTAACCCAGATATGGAATTGCCCAGACAACTGTGACTTAATCATATGTAACTGCCAGCTTGCATTTTTGCAGGCACATCTACCCCGACAAAGGCTTTTAATATTTAAAATCATGCAGATTATCTATTCAGCCCTCAGAAAACTCATTGTGATGAATTCAGTATCTCAGTTTCAGACACTTCAACTGATGACACCTTTCTTGAGGCTACAGAGAGACTTTATTAATTGTACTAAAAATTCTGTGCAAACATTTTAAAAAGTATTATTTAGTTCTCAGTAAAATATTTTTTTGAGTATGTTACCATCTATCAATGTTGTCACGAGTCTCTAGATCTCAGAAGTGTTTTTTTACTCTCCTTCTAAAATGCATTCTTGTTCTAAGAGCCTCTGTTTATGCAAATTTATCAGTCATGTCTACTCAAAAATGCTTATATCATATCTGAGGTCAGGAATTCAGCTGTATTTAAATTATATGCCAGATGGATGGGCAATGCATACATTTCAGTTCTTTGACAACTTAATGAATATATCTCTTGGCAAGATGAGGTTATCTGAACATCTCAAATCATCTGTCACTGTTGTCTCCAAACTTTTGGGCTGCAGCCTACTGTCAGAAATGAAAGCTGACCACCACAGTGTCTCATCAACCTTTAACTGAAAAAAACTCTAACAATTATTTGCTTGCCTAAGGCAGCTGTGGGCATCTCATCATGGCTTTGTCAATTACAGGGGGCAAATCCTGATTTATAATGAGTTTCAGAAATCTAGAAACATTACATAATTAAGTCTCCCATCCTTCAAGTAAGTTATATTATTAGCCATTTTATTCATCTGGCAAATTATGCAGAAAAAATGTTTTCAACCCACATTTTCAAGCTCACCACTAATCTTGTTACCTTATTTTTGGAAGACTATCCAGAAACACTGTTGGCCCTAAAGAGTGATCAGGAAACAGAACTTTTCTTCACAGAGTATTTTCAGTTTCTCAGAAAGGAAAAGTCTGAGAAATGGAAGTTGAAATTTCCTGCAGAAGATTTGCCATGATTTGGCAAAACAAATTTCATACAGCATTTTTGACCAGTTTCACCACCTATGCACCCACCACATTAACATAATCTATATTTATGGGTGCTGCATTCCCTTGGAAATTTATTCTCTAGAGTTGTAAACTGGGAACCCAAAAAGTCCTTGAATTGCTTAAAATGAGTGGATAGCTAAAAAGTTGGCCTATACAAATCACGCAATGATGTTAGTGGCAAAGCTGCAATGAGAGCCTGGAAGCTACTGCCTTTCATCCTAATGATCACTTCACCAGACCAAGATACCACCATTATGGGGGATAATGATAATAAACCACTGCAGTGCTCTCAAATTGCACAGAATCTGCTCTTTCACTGTTCTGAAAAAGCTATCATTCAGTCGGAAAGTTATCAAAATTGCTGGGCCAACTTACTCTAAATACATAGTGTCACTTATGAAGAACATGTAGCTTTTCTTAGTAGAGTAACATTACAAAAAGAGCAAGAAAAAGAATATGGAAGTAGAACAGAAAATCCTGTTAAAATGTTAAAAAGGGAAGAATGGTAAATAATGGATACCATTCAGTCTTTCTTCAAGCTCCTACTGAACTCATAGGCAATACTGGCTGCAAGACACCGAGAACATTGATACCGCAGTTACCCAGACATCACTAATGTTGGAATCCCTTGGCATTGCTCCCTTTTGTCATGGCTTAGCACAATGTCACCAAGAAGCAGAACCTTGACTAGATCACAGCAACCTATTCCTGTCTGAGCAATCCTCACTGTTGGCTATTGCCATCCTCCTGCAACATAGCTGCTCTCTGCTTCTTTGTCCCTCTCCTTCCCTGACTTATGTCATTACCCTTTCTTGTTATCATTGTCCTTTCTATCTTTCCCAGAATCCTCCATTTCCTGGAATCTCAAATCCACATGTCCCTGCTTTGCTCTGAGGACATTTATCCAAATTTGGTCTTTCTGCCAGCCTTCGCTTGAGCTATCCTCATCTCCCACCACCTTTTCCAGTTTCCAGTCTATCCCTCAACCACTCCTTTGGTGGCTTCATCACCTTCTTCTGTCCTCTGACCCTTCCATAACAATTCAGGTGTTATGCAGTCTCTTCCTTCATTTGGAAAAAAAACAAAAAAAAAAAAAGG